>JAQFYU010001698.1:0-13956 GCA_034694905.1 Ceratophysella granulata
TCCTAATTAGCATGAAGTGTAATATTTCTTACATCTCTAAAAATAACTTAAATACTAGGCCTTTCCACGGCCGAACATGAGGACATTTATTGTTCTATGCACGCAGGCTTTTGTCTGTCCCCCCCTATGCGACTGTGATTTATTTTAGCCCAATCTCGCTATCTAGAATGTTTATCTGTCCCGTAGATAGCCCAATGAGGCTATTTTGAAAGTTTGTATGTCCCCTTGTTATGAGTAACTCAAATAAACCCAGGGTTCCACAGGAGAGTTTCGTTCAATACTGATTTATTAAAAGAAAGTGATGAGGTTTTTATGCCTCCAGAAAAAGTCAGGTCATACATTTGGTCATAAAGGATCAATACAATCAATAAGAGGGTCATGGGTATTCCAACAAATTGCCTAACTTAGAAGAATCTCTTTCATCCAGAGATGGAGCTGCTAAGAGTGAGGAACAACAAGAAAAAAGTCATAAATTAGAATGCCTTACTAAAGGACTTTTACAATGTTGCGGCACAATACAATGAATTGCAATGCAATGCAATGCCAAGGAATGTACCTTCTAAGAAGTCTATTTTGTACTACATCTATTGTAGGTTAAGTTCAAGTCGCAAGACTTGAATCTTGGAAATTCTTCAATCTTAACACCCTCTATAATAGAAAATACATACACTACTTGGAACACAAATGCTAACTTCATCGTACGCATCTTCGGTTTCGGTCTTGATGCCCTCCTCAATCTGATTCCTGGATTTCGGGGGTCGATTCTTGGTAGAACGCATCCGACAGGTTCTCCGATGACATCCCTTGACAAACTGGATTGTGGTAGCCAGTCCGATTATTCCAAATCCAACGGAGATGATGATGATGATGGTCCAAAAGTCCGTTCCTTGATCACGATTCCATTGTCCTAATTGCAAAGGCTGGAACATTCGTTCAGCTTGTCCGAGATGACAACTATCGTCAGGTGCCATTCCAACTTCTCCAGCATTAGTTGGTCTTCCTTGTTATTGCATACCAGGTCAAGAGTTCTTCCATGGTATGTGGCGGTGTTCAGGGTAAACGTTGCTGTCAGTGGCAACGTGAAGACCGTATTTGGGCATTTGACATTCTGCTTCTTTCCAAAGGCCGGGGCAGTAAATGTATAGCTTGTTGTTGTAGTCATTGATTTGAACAAATCCGGCCTCGTCTTCCTCCTTGCTCGGATAACTGATCCCCTGTTATTGCTGATCCCGTACCATTCCTTTCATTTATGATGGACTTGTGCTTCTCGCATTTCCGGGAATGCGGAAAGTAAATCCGGCTACTTGATTCCTTCCTAACATCCACCGCGTGGATGCAGTCTTCCAGTGGCGAAATCATGGCATTTTGGTGTCCGTAGTAGGTGATTTTACAGGTCTGGTTGTGGTCCTTCGACATCAGGTAAAATCGGTTCGGCTTCGACAATGGTGAGGTTATTGTCAACTACTCTCACTGCGAATTCCAAATAGAGGATCTTTCATCTTCTTTGAGTCGGCATTCCTTAGGTTCTCCAAACTCAATTGGGCCCTCCGTTAAACACGAAAGCGTAAAATTGAGAAGCTCGAGGAATGCTTTGCCCATCGTCTTTTGTTTCCATTTTCGTTTTCTCTCCATCATCACTCCCCTTCCTATTAATAGGCGGGACATGATGTACGACACCTAGTACTGGACTTCCAATATTTTTTCTTTGAATTGGTTGATGTCGGGGATGAGAATGTCTTGCCCATCTTCTCGACTTCATCTTGTAGAATAGCCAGATTTTGGCTACTTTGGACCGCCAATTTGTCCAATCTCCCGACTGTCAGTTCCAGTTCAAACTGAGTGAAGGGCTTCAACTTCAGGAATGGCATAGGAAGCCATTCCAACTCCAGCACTTACAATGGCGACTATTAAGAGGTTAGCAACAACTGCGAAAATGGCTCGTTTGTGTTTCTTCATGGCATTCCGATTCGGGCACATTTTCTCCAGTTCCGTCATGAATATTTCTTCGTATTGCTCCTCGAATATCTTGATTAATTTAGAGGAAACGCGAGTTGACAGTCCGTCTGTGGGCAGTAGTAGGCATGGGGAAATCAGATTTATCTTCCGATTGACGCTGTTGAAACCCATCACAGGCGATGAATCGGTTCGTCTCCACAGTACAGCGCTGCCATCTTGAAACTTTTTACAGGTTCCAATAGTTAGCCGGCTGAGAATCTTGAGCAGGCAAATCAACATCCATGGCAAGTGGACTGGCCACGGAGAAAGGTTGTACTTCTTTGGGGCAACTTTTCTGGCAATGTTTGCCTTCATCCTCCTGGGCTCCTTCTTCTCCGCCATATCCAGCAGGCCTCTCTTATCCAGAAATTGAGGTTTGGGAAACGCCTTGGTAGGTCCATCTCCCACCAGAAGGTTTGTCGTCATGTATTTCAATACAGCCTGTTTCGTCTCAATGAGAAGATGGACGAAGTCCCATCTGACGGCTATGTGTTTAGTTCTACCATGGAACTCGGGGTTTCCAAACAGCTCGCCAACCAAATCCCTTCTTTTCATGCTGTTGCTAAGGCGACGTATTACGATTCAGTGGACGTCTGGGCGATCAAGGTCTGGCGACGGCTGATCCAAGAAACCAGCCTCCCAGTAACCACAAAAAGGATTCCGGATGTCGATCTCAAACCGGTCTTGTTCCCAGCGTAGTCTGCGTCGGGGAATCCCGTCATCTTCAGATGGACTCCCTTTTGGTAACTTTCCAAGCTTCATGGTACTTGACAGGTACCCTAGGATGTCCTTGGCTGCTCTCAGATGTTTTTCTTCATAATTCTGAAAGTAGCGGGATAGCTTATTCACCTCAAACGCAAACGATTTTGAAAGATTTTCTGTCCCCTAAATGGCCCAATGAGGCTATTTTGAAAGTTTATTTGTCCCGTACATAGCTTAATGAGGCTATTTTAAAAGTCTAACTGTCATACACCGAAACCTCGGACTATCGAAGGGAGGGTCCTTTTCGTGATTCGTGAAGAGGTGCTAATACCGAAAAAAATTTGCGCGAGCAAAGTTTTTTTCGGGAATGCGCAATGAATGTAACATTGGAGGAATGTGTTTACACGCAGTTTTCTTACCATTGTAAACTATAGTCTTTCTGACCCCTGTATAGCCCCTGAGGCTATTTTGAAAGTCTGCCTGTCATACACCGAAATCTCGAACTATCGAAGGGAGGGTCCTTTTCTGGATTCGTGAACGGGTGCTAATCCGATGCGATGTAACATTGAAGGAAGGAATGGAATACACACAGTTTTATTACCATTGTAAAATAAAGATTGTCGGTCCCCTATATATTTCGTGTGGCTAGTTAACTAGGCAAAGCAGCGCAATTATTAAAAGGATCGCGGATACAGAGAGTGAGGCCATTCGAGTGACTCGGCCGGCACTGGTCTAATTATACTTTATAGATGTATTATTCAATTTTAAGCCTTGGATCATGTGGGCGCCCTAGCAAAGACTTTTACATAGACTTGGGTCAATGTACAGGGTGGCACATAATGATTGTCGCCCTTTACATTTCATATAAGACGTGGTATCAAAAATATTTAACAATCGCTCGCGAGCGACCGCTGCACAGCGCTTGATATAAAAAGAACAAAAAGAGGAAATCCCACTCTGCCTCAAACCGAAGGACACTTTTTTTCCAGCTAGAGCAAATCAAAGCTACTAAAGTCGGAATCACACAAATATAAAAAGTAAACTTTCATTCTAAGTGAATCTTAACTAACTCGTGACAAAAATGGCTGGGTTATTGGGTGACAGTGAGACGTGAGAGTTGACAGAATCCGTGCTCTGGAGAACCGTGAAGGCAGGGCTTCTGGTGGCGTGCTTATAACGCAAAACTGGGTTGCCATTAAGTTAAAGAATCATTAAGATTGAATCTTCATCATTGCCTAATAAACGTTTCAGATGAAATGAAAACGTGCACTGAGTTATCTGACAGTGTCTGTTGCGATCCCATGCTTCACGTTCACGTAGGTCGAGCAGGTGGAGGTCATACCGATTGCGGAGTTGGTAAGAAAGTATTTTCCTCTATCTTGTGCAGTGCAGTGGTCGCTTGCGAGCTATTGCTAATTATTTTTCCACCATGAGATCTGCAATGAGATTGTCTTCAATTTGGTGTATCACATGACCGGGAACGATATCGTATTATGTGAAATGTAAAGGGCGACAATCATTATGTGCCACCCTGTACATAGATTTTCAAAGCACGAATGTCTAGTCCAGAAAGGCATAAATCTATGTATAGAAACGCGATGAACCGAAGCTTGCGGTTTATTTAGCAACTAGGTTTATTTCTAACGTCAGGCAGTTTTTCATATACAAGTATTTACGTAAAGAAGAGGGACATGAAAATGATTAGGATTAGGATGGATAAGATGCTCAGGGATTGGATGTTGATCCTGCCAGTACAGAGTACAGAAATAGGACGACGGTTGGAGTTATCCAGGGAAGCGGCTGAATTCCGTACACGTAAATCGAGGGATTGAGAATAAAGTAGAACCCATTCGTATGCAAATGATAGTAGGAAACGGGAAGTAAGTGGCAACTTCTTGTTGACAATAAATAGGTAATAGGAAGATTCAATGTTGTTCTTCTTTCAATTGAAATTGAGAGGAAATCCCCTCAGCCGGAATTGGATTGGAAGTATTTGGTATGCAATGGATGAGTTCTCCATGTTTTCCATTTGCTGCAGTCCCTGTGTAGCAAGATGAGTACCAAAATTGAACTCGAATGTGACATGGTGGTCGTATTGCAAATTGCAGCTAAACTGCACCTTAATGCTACATAATTGCATTAGAACAGGTTCGTAGTTCGTACTACGCATGAAATGAACTCGTAATTTTCCTCAATAAATGACACGAATACGCAGCTACGCTAACATATTATGTATCTATGTATTTACATCTAAATCGCTGCGTTCGAAATTATATGCTTCCACGAGTTTGAAGAGTTCAATGCACCATACTGGGAGTGGCTTGTCAAGAACCTTGTTGCAAGATTTTCGGTCTTTGGTTTCTCTCACATGGGCATGGCCGACATTGTTTTATTTAAAATGAATTGGTGTTGCACCTATTTGGCATAAAATTATATTTGCATTTCTTCAAACTATGTATTGTTAAAAAACCGTATAGTCACAACTGGATTTTGCAATTCAGAAGATCCTTGGATTGGGAATTCAAGACTTCGTTGAAGGCCTGAAATTCAACTATGTCCAATCCAACGTTTGCAGGACTGAGATAGGCAACGCAAAACGAAACAAATACCAAGCATTAAACGTCCAGTTGTGTAATAGAGGACTTGCATCGTACAACACAAAACAGAACTTCTAGAATACTACTTGAAATTGGCTATTCCATGTCTACGTAATACTTGTGTAAAATTCTTCTATTTTTGGGTAATGTTGACTATGACTTGCTTCAATGTATTCTCACATATTTTTACTTTGCCATTTAACATTTAATCGATCCGAGTTTGTCAAAGTTCAAATGCAAATACATTCGGGATAAATTGGAATAAGATTAGCAAATAAAGGAATGAAAGTAAGAAATGTATAAAAGCGAATACTTCTGTTAACATGCCAAATTGCCAAGGTTCGAAACTTCTCATAAAATGACTAAAAATAAAATGTTGAGCTGAACGTCGGTTCTACAAACACGTGCTGCATAAGGAGTATTGAGTTATTAATTCTTTTACAATTGGTAGCCGAACCGCAAATGTGGGCCTGGCCTGGCCTAATAATTAGAAAAATACAACATGACTGTCACAAACGCATACTACGCAACTATTTACTGTGAGGTGGACAACGGACAACTATCCTATTATTGGACTAAAATTAGTAGAAGTTCAAAATATAATGCTATAACTAAGAAACTTAAAGCTTGGATCCATGCTCCACAACGATTTACGATTTAGGTACTAAGAATTGCGATTGTAGTGCGATTATTGCATCCATAGCCCAAGTTTTGCGATTTACAGTTTAAGCCAGGCTTAAATCTAAGAATAATACTACTTCAATCTCCAATAATTTGATACACATTCTAATCTAACATAAACTGTTTCTCTTATCCTCTAAACGCCGAAAACTGACAATTACTTATGCTATGATATTTCAACGTGTAATCATGAATGGATATCCGCTTCATGGATAGAACTAAATCATATAAATCATATAAATGTTTGATTGTTCATATTCGTTCGATCTTGCTTTCCGCTGTCCTTGAAAGTTCTGTCGGACTCCTATCACATATTCCAAATAGTTCTCATCACCAGTGTCGTGTTCAGGCGTTTATTTTCCGAGTCAGAAATTTTCCAGGTGGAAGGAAATCATTCCAAAAATAGTTCCGGTGTGCTCACTGGTTCATTAATTCTGATCTGAACCTGTGCAGATGATTTAAAGTTTTTCCTTCCACTGCACTCGGGAGACCGCGGAGTATTTTGCCTTAAATTGATGGTTTTCTTCAGTTTTTTCAGTTTATTTATTTATTCGTGTCAATGCAATGGACTCCATCTTACTCGTGTTTTCACAATACAATGGTATATAGAACTTAATTGAACCAATACTAAAAATTCAAACCAGATGGAGTTATATTCCATCAAGTTATGATTTATTGAAATCAGCGTAAACGGAATTCCTTCCAGTCGGGTGGGACAGGCCTTACTGAATGAGTTCAATTAGATGAGAGAAAGTTCGCTTTCTCCCTTCACTAGTTTCCATTCAACATTGGCTCCTCATTTTGCGAAACCTCATTATGCGAAACACAAAATTCTCAACCCGCGTAAACGATGCCTCAATTATGCAAAAACTGAAAAAGGGTTTCTAACTTCTGTATGTCGTAATACTACTAATTAGCGCTGATCTCAAAGTCTTATTTAACAGTTTCTTCAGCCCTTAATACATAATGATACATTACTGTATTTTTTGATAAAATATAATTGCGTCAAAAGAATCAAAATTAATAAGAACGTTGCAAAACTGTCGATCTCTTCTATTGGTGTAACGGTTGATCGTGAATTTCAGGCAGGGTTTCTATTTGCACTTGACTATTGGGGAATTATTTGATCCAATCTACAATGCCCATTTCCAAAAGTGATGATAAAGAAAGTGGAACTTGTCTCTTAAGACTCGTTTGAGCGGAATGAAGCTCCTTCCTTTCGCATATTTAGGCTTGTTTGCGGTTTACGGTCGTACTGTTCATACATAAAGCGAATTTCCAAAATCTGGGAGCTGAATTACGAAAACCTTTTGTACTTTATACCTGTGACTTTTGCCGCGCTGTCTTTCGCGTACATGTTTTGCGCATGATGTTCCTTCGTAGCTTCGCTAAGGACAAAAAGGCTTAGCCTGAAAGTAGGTCACATCTTCCGAGAAGACTATCCGTGAAACCCATCAAAATTATCACAGTTGCTTGAGTTGCTATGTAGGAACACACTCGCACTCATCATATCATCTGACAAAGTGAATATGTAGAATTCCAGAACTCTACATGTGAAACCCGGGACGATTAAGAATTGACCTGGGCCAAGCCATGATAATTGGGCAATCAGTCGGAGACAAAGAGAAACCCGGCGGAAGCCCAAGACCCACAGTCTCATTATTTTCCCTTCAAAACTGGGGAACAAGTGCTTATTAGAGACAAAGACTTGGTTTCTACGGACAAGACGGATGAACGTGACAAATCCCAGTTTTGAGTTTGAAGAGGCGACCATATTGGGCCGACAAAGGAGACGAGAGTCGGGCTGGACGTTATGAGAAAGCTCTTGTCATTTATTTGGACGAGGGAGTCTTGAGTCGTGGCAATCAGGAATGCGGGCAGCCCAACACTCCACTTGTCAAGTTTGAACGAGGTGACAAGGAGGCGTCTCCTTTGTCATCGCTTTCACCCAAGCCCCAGTTTTCACCGGCTTCCCAAGGATCCTTATAATTATGCTCATGAGAATGATGACTTCTGAGATAAAGAGAGATTTACATCTTCTGACTCTCTCCTTTGTTCCTCGTCCGACGCCGCTTTCCCAGGAATCCTGCTCAATTCGACTGATGGCCGAGCAGTTGGCAAAATTCATTAGACGCCTTCTTTGTAATTAATCCAAGGCCTGGATTCTCAACTGTCAACCCGAGCTCACACACTTTTAGAAATGCAGTTTGAGTCTGACGAGCATGAGCAGGTGGTGGTTCGAGTTTAGTAAATTGGATGGGCACGTCAGAGTATCACGTGCAATTTGAAGCTCAATTAGTATATTTATAATTGCAAGGATGTTCAACATATCTCACATCTGAGCCTCCTCCTGATTAAATAGAGCTTATTTATATTGTAGTGACTCTGTAGCATAATCCATTTCATTCTTGCTCTATATGTTTCAATGCATTTTGATACTGTTGACGTAATTACATAAGTGGAAAGCTTAATGTGATTAGAATTGACTGTTTTCTTCTGCGTAACCAAGTTGAAGGTGACATATTGCTTGGGCTGATTTTGAGGAACAACATAAGAGTGTCCGAGATGTATCCCGATGAAAGAAGAGACAGAAACAGAAGAACATGTCCATGCTGATCATCAGATCCGTTATCTCATCAGATGCCGTCGCCCAGCCCAATGAGACCAATTTGTTATTTGTTGTCTCGTAAAATACCTTGAAAGAAGTCCGAAGAGTAGAAACCTGTGACTAACCACGCAAAGCTTAGTGATGCTTCCAGCAGCTCGCTCACCCGTTTCTTGGTAATAGAATTTTTTTGGTGTTAGTGTGAACTGAACTGATTCATTATCATTATCCAACCTAGCTGCCAACTCATAAAAAGCGTAGCCAAAGGACGAGGAAGCATCAGGCTCAAATCCACATCTCCGGTGAGTGTTTCCAGTTGAAAAAGTTGAATTACACGCCAGGCGGAGACTACTAAATGGTTGAATTGGATTCAGACTAATGTTTCAGACACTTTTTTCACTTTGCTCATCAGAACGGATGTCCTGTCCATCAAGCAGAAACAAGGCAGGTCTCCTGAATCAGGTTCTAAAAACTCCAAACAGAACATGCATGACATTGATTCCTTCTTGCTTCCCAGGAATTCAGCCGCTTCTGTCTCTCTCGTCCATGCCATTTAATTTGGAACTATGTATTTACTAAGTGGGAAGCGGCTCGGAGCTCACCAACCAGGAGTGAGCTAAGTTCTGCCAAATAAGGTCTCCTATTAAATTCCAGTAATACTTAAATTAATATTGTTTAGCCTGAGTGGCATATGGGCCATGTGAGGTGGTACTTGGAGCCCAGAAAGGAACCGACGACCCCAGAAGGAAACATCATGTTAGCCTGGAATTAGAGAATCTTTTCAATCTCCGTCTTCAAGGGAAAATAGGCGAATCATCTTATTATCCTATGCCATCATAATTCATGATATACAATTTTTAATCCCAAACCAGAGCAGCCGAGAAGGAACACACGCACACCCATAATATTTATGATCCACTGAGGTCTGTCTCCGATCCCACCAACAACCAAGGTAGGGTCCACTATTCAATTCTCCTCACCACAAAAACATCAAATTACAGCCTAGTAAATAATAAATGGGCCATATTACGTGTTATACTCCGTCGCCTGAAATCACACACTCTCATTCCCACATCCTTCTTCAACCATAAAAGCAAGAGGCTCGACCGCATACAAGTCTTCCCTTCTTCGCTCATCCGAACCTTCACTTTTCTCTCTTTAACTTGCCGCACACGCCAATTGAGATTGAGATCCAGAGTCAGGCTTTCTTTTCCCGATAAACACGAGAGTTGACATTCTGGTTTTCAATTTGAACCTCTGACAATTTCGTCAAACTCTGAGCTGGCCAGCCGAATCTGCCAATAGAAACCCCGAATTCCAATTTCAGAATGTATGAGTAGGAAAGTAAAACTGTTTTTCACAAAAATCGGAAAGCTAGATGTGACCGAATCGAATAGTAGCATGATTTCTCAATATGTGTCGTCACTTAATCTTGCTATAAATTCTCAAGTTGAAGCAAGTCTAATGTCAAGTACCAGTTCCACCGACCACGGTAATGCGAGTATCTTGATACAACAATACAATCTGTAATACCGATAGTTCAAGAATGCTCGCTTTCTTAATTTTCAGAATGCAGAAGCATCATACGACTACTATTTGTAGTTTATGCAATGTGTTTGGCTTGAAAGTTCGGAACTTATGTTGAATAACCTGAGATCAACTCTTTCGAAGCCTTTATAATCCAGGTTTAGAAATGGCAAAATTTATAGTCATCCCCAGGTAGAATTCTGAGGGTACAGGCTAGCAGAATAAGTTTGAACACCGAAAGACTCGAAGACTAAATTTTTCTCCGCGCGCGCGTGTCGAGCTGTTGTCCTTCTGTAAGAAATCCCGTCTTTAGTGGATTTCAAGCATAAACTAATTCCCATTTGTGGTACGGATAGGTAATATCATTGCCAATGATCCGATATCAACCAGTTTTGCATGAGTCAGCTCCCAAATACCGCTGGCAGCCATATTTCAATAGTCGTACGAGCTTGCTCTGATCTGAAGTTTGTGGTTCCATTCTGGATTTTGAAGTTCTGACGCAGCTTCAGGCATAGCACACCACTTAGCTACGTGGTTGGCAAATTGTGCATTTTAAGGGCGGGAGGGGATGTGAGGACTACTGTAGAGCATACTCTCAAACAAGGCTAAACAATAGGAGAGGAGTTTCATTAATACGGAGTTTCCTATAAAAGTCGATTCAAGTATCTGAGCCTAAAACACAAAAGAAAGAGGAATTATTATTGTTCTGGATGAACTCGAACTTGAAGGCGCACACTTATGACGCTGTGACCACCAAGCTTCTGCTTTTAGGTTTTCTTAACAAATAATGTTAACAGCTGTTGTTGGAAAGAGTATAACTTCTGCTTATGCAGTTGCATTGCATTCCATCGACACATGCATGTCCGTTTTAGACTGAGGTTTTTTTAACAGAGGTTTGCCTCTGTTTCTGCCAAAACGAAGGTCAAAAAACGGAGTCTCCTTGCCAAAAATTATCAGGTAGCTCAATATGGATAATGTAGCCTCGCCAATCCCCAACAATCTTTCAGAAGGGAGAGTTGAGAGTTCTTAGCTTTTTCTCGGATAGTTTTGGAACACCATACACGGAACTTAGTATTTCTGAAAGTTGTAATTTTTGGCTTACTGGAGGTGAGATATTCAGTCAGCTACAATAATATAACCTATTGACGTTCTGTCAGCAACTATTTGTTTCTAATTTAAATAATGCACATATCATACAACAACGGAGACGGGTTCGTGAATTCCTGGAAGTTGGAAGACAATTTCTTCCGTTTGGTCGCTTCTGCATAAATTATATGCCATGGGATGGGACTCTAAAACATGAATTCCATATAACCCAACCTAGGAGTCGTACCTTGGCTTGGCCTCTGCCTCGACAGTTGGCACTGACAAAGCAAGAGCCGAGGAGACCTTCTCAAGTACCCATCACCGTCCTGCTGTTTCTGAAAATGAAGATGAGACTCCGCACTCTCATCAACCTTCAACGAACCCCCGCCTCGTTCTGCTTGGACCCATGATTATTGCAAAGTGCTCAGGTGAACGCATCCCAGTTTTCTTGCCAGTGCGAATCATTTCAAAACCAAGACCCATCCATAATTTCGAACCCTTTTCTCCACTTATCACTTCCGCTCAACCATCACCATTCCACTCTCCACACTAATGTAGAGCATATTTCATTTTCAGAAAATAACCTAACCTGATATCATGGAACTTTACGTTACAGATAGATGCACAAAATTCCGGAAAACTTTCTCTCGGGAATCTTGTGAGTCCCTTGCACCCCGCCGCGCCGTTGCGCTACAGCTTCTAGGATTTTCATGGAATCTATGTCGTGGTTTGAATTCTCTGTTACGTGGGCTGATGGTGGTGGGAAAATAGCAGAAATTGATATGGGAACTCACAAGAAGACCAAAATAATTGAATTGTTGCTCTGCTTTTAACTCTCACTCAAGCCAAAATGATCAAAATAAAATATGTTTTTACAAAAAAAAAGAATTCATGTTAGATCGAAATATTGTAGGTTTTGGAATTTTAAATCCCGACATCAAACGTCAAATTTAACAAATACAACTGCGAAAAACTTTAGCTGGCTTTTAACTGTTAATTCACAATCTCCTATTCCGCCATCTTCTTGGTTGCATCAAGCATAGACATATGAACGTGTGTTTTATAGCAAAAACACACGTTCATATGTCTATGGCATCAAGCGCGAATTAGTGGACAGTTGTGGCGTTTCTATTTTGCAAGAAATTATTGGAAATGAATTTGTAGAGATTACTTCTAAATGTAAAATCATCAATTGGCCCCACATATCAAAATCTTTTAACAGGTTTTGACTCTTATGTTCAAAACTCCTGCGTTGATCACCTGGAGAATACGCAAAAGAGCAAGACTAGATGGAAACCATCTACGAATCTATGCAATAAAACAGTCATGCATTTCGTATTGATATACATTCTTATGCTGAAATGATAGTTCTTTCAATCCAGAGCAACCGTAGTGCTATTGCATGGACACTATTTATAGTTTTAATTGTGTACGAACTTCATGTACATCTCTACCAAAGGTACTAAACTACTAGCCCACGGGAGTTACATACTTCCGTCATTTCGTGGCAAATTCCACCTTCCATCTTCTATTCTTTCCATTATCCGCATTTGAATTCCAGCTGACATGAGGATAACACTGAAAAACAGATTAACACATTTCCTTATCCCCTATACCATTTACCATTTCATCTTTCATTTGCGCTCCTTGGTAATCGAAAATCAAAATTACAGTTTTCTGCTAGATCACGATGAAGAAGCAGGGAAATGAGACACGGGGCATTTAGAGCAGAGCGAGCAAGCTCGGAACACAAGTGCCTCATGTGTAAAACCAATAGACAGCGTATAAGGTTCGGATTCGGAGATGCTGGACGAGGCAAGAGGGTGACTTGCACTCATTGAAAAGCCCTTCGAAGTGTTTACAGGTTAGAAGAAAGGCTTGTGGTTCCTATTGTTGTTCATGCCCCTAGTGCAGCCCAGACCTGCGTGCGTGGTGGGATGATATTGATGGAGAACGCCATAGATCAAAAGGCCTTGTTTTCTTGTTGGTTGGTGTGAGTGTTGGGTTAGTAATTTGTAATAAGTTTCCTACTTGTGCATTTTGGACCCTACATTGTTTCCACACTCCCTTCACCAGATTTCTCATTCAGATAATTGGAATCCACTTAAACACTTCGTCCCATTCATTCTCCAGGCGTCACTCACACACAGAGATAGCCTCCAGCTCTGCCATGGAACTCTTTTGTCAGCACACAGCTTTGGGACGGTTCCGAAAACCGGAGGAATTCCTGGCCAAGCCTTGGGAAATCTTGCATGAGATCCAATCTACAAATTCCTCCTCTGATCAACATGACAGTCAAAAGAGGAACTGGAGATCAATCATATAATTAAAACGAGGTTCCTCTCTCGCTGGCGTCTCTAATTAAAATCAAAACGTTCAGGTGTGCAGGGCCTCCGTCGTGGAGATTAAATGCTAATTTATTTATATTATAGAGTTTAAACCTTTTTCAATTCGTCAATCCCTACTGCAGTAATTATGGATTTGGAGAATTCCAAGTAGACAAGCATACGACATGGAGTGCTGAGCACTCCAATCACCGAATTCTATCAATCTGGCTCTAGCTGACTTAAATTAAATCAGAGCAGGAGATGTGATATGTGATGCGGGGATCGAAAGAGAATTCATTTTTGATTGAGAAACGAGGCAGGTGAGCTGCCTTGAGGGCTTGCTGCCGTTATGTAATCTACCAGTATGTCATCCTTTTAAAAACCTTCATTGTGGCATCCCAGAACCTTCGTTATGCCATCCCAAAACCTTCATTCC
>JAQFYU010001699.1:0-13956 GCA_034694905.1 Ceratophysella granulata
TGTATTTACTTACCTCGAACAATGCGCAACCAATCCGTATTGTATGGCTCGAGCTCCGTGACATCCGTGAGCACCCTTGGTGACCCCAGAAGTCCCTCGAAGAAGGAGACATGCTGACTGTTCAATGTGGCAAATGACCCTCGTTTCACTTGATTCTGAAGGTTAAAGGTTAAAATATGACAATTATGAATTAGTTGACCTCTAATAAGACCTGAATTGTTGGCCATAAATAATTTAATAATTAATATTTAATTTTGTGTTATTTACCTTGTATCGTACGCTCGTCAATTCCACCTGTGACGCAAATGAACGACTTGAAGAAATACAAATTGAATTGGTTATTTGCTTAATTTTTCCAAAATCGCGAGGAAAACGCATCTTTGTGATGTGAATTATGAAGTGAACATGAATTTCTATTTTACGAATATGAACTGAACCCAAATGAACCGAAGATGTGATATTTGAATTTCGCTCCATTCATTCTCTCAGATTAGATTGTGTACTGCCTTTTTGTTTGTTCTTTTGAATTAAAATGGTAATTGGTTTCGTTAAAAGTTTCGCAGAATTTCCAGCTAATCCGCAAGTTTTGAAAACTTCAGACGTTGACGAATCGCAGACGAATCAAAGAATGCTGAATGCCGAATCAAGCGAGTTACGAATAACCTAACCTATCACAGCCCATTCCCATTTTAAATATTTTATTTAAATGTAGTAACTTATATGGAATACTTATATAAATTAGAATAGAATAGTCTGTAAATCTTTAACAATTTTTAGTTCAACTTGAACTTGCTTCCATTCTATGTATGTCTGTAGCTTTTACAATCATAGTAGGCAAAGCTAACACTCATAATTGGAATAGAAATTAGGATTCACCTTCTATCTTTCTCAAAGCTCATTAAAGTTTAGTATAGTAGAGTATACTACAGAAGAATACTGAAAAAGAACCACCCACGAATTAATGTTCTAAATTGTCTACATACTAAATTTGCAAAGTTATTTCCACCGTACAGCAGTGAATACAGAGTTAAAGAATTCGAAATCTCCAAAATAGACTAAATGAAGAATATAACACGTAATTTAGCCTTATTTGCTTAAAGTCACTGTTTTATGGTTTATGGTCGATATACACAATTAAATTTAACAAATTAGAAATCCATAAATTACAGTCATTATTTATACAGAAATCTAGGATCAAGGTCAATATTTTTTAAAAACTCACGAAGCTGCTCATAGCAATTTCGGTGCTTCTTCCTGGAACTCGTTAGTCGACCGTTGCTGGTGGAGCGTCAGGCGCTGATGTCACATCTTTTTCATCTGGAGTTTCTACTTCTGGTTCAGCTGGAGGTACTGTGTCTTCAACTGGATCATGAGCGCTGGTATTCAGGATATGCCCAGCAGTTAGTCCACCAGCCTCGACTGGTTTCTCTGATGATTTGAGCAGGGATCCTAGCGTGATATTCGAGTAATCCTCCGAATCCGGATTCACTGTCGAATCTGCCTCAGTCTCCTCTCCGTCCACACCAAGGTTAACTGAACCTTCTTCTGTTGTCGTGTCCGATGTGTCAGCATGAACCTGAGCGGATTCATCGGTTTCCGGTTCAGGGTTCTCAGTTTCAGCTGGATCTGCAGCTTCTTGTTCCATAGGTTCAACTGTAACGATTGATTTTCAGAATTTAGAAAAGTTTACTTGCCATATATTTTTAAATCCATAAAATAATTATTTAGAATTTTAAAGAACTGACTCACCTTTATCAGCCACCTTAGCTTTCTTGCTCGGCGGACCTTCTCGAACCGGATCTCGGAGAATAGTGACCCAATGAGTTCCATACATGTGTCCAGCCACTTGACCTGCATTGACAAACTGATTCCTAGGACAGAGTGGACACTGGAGCCGCCCACTAGATGACGTATGACAACTTCTGATATGGGCAGAGTATGAACCTCTCTCCAAATAGGAATTGAAACAGAGTGCACAACGGTAGACCCCGTGCGAACGGAGACATTCGGCAATGATTCCGAATTTCTTGTTCGTTCTTCCACAGACGCCACACTCCATTGCGGACTTGATTACATCTGTTGAGAGAAGGTCTGGGTTCTCAACGACGTCGATAGCCGAAGTTCCAATACCTGGTGGAATGGTCACTGGAATGTCCATTGGGACGGTGGGCTTAGGAGTACGAGTTCGACCTCTGTTTGAAGTATTTGTCTGAGACTGGGCAACTTGACGCTCCTTGACGTATTGAAACTGTTTGGATCCCACGCAGAAAATGTTGTGAGCCACGAGGTCACAGATGGAGAAGGAAATGAAGCATTTCTGACAACGAAGCGCCGTCTCACTCACACGGGTCACCTGTTTAGAAATATATATCTAATTTATTTATATTGCTTAAGGAATTGATCGAACAAATAAAATATTTTACGGACCACCATGTCAAGATCAGGATGAACAAGCTTCAGGTGTTCAACAATCTTAGGTTCCTCCTTCTCACCGCAGATCGGACATTCCACGGGGGTAAAGTTCTCTTCAGGAATTTCTTCTTCGTGATTCATCGTTCTCCGATTGGCCAGTCGAGTACTTCTCGATAGGGATGAATTTGCAAGCGGAGAAGCAGTGGTCGTAGGTGTCGTGGCGGTAGATCGTTTCCCAGTTGCTCCAGACGCCGCCGATGTTGCGGGAGTGACGGCCGTACCGGGAGACTTCTTGACAGGAGCTGCCCTTTGCCTTGGGGTAGATGTACTTGCTTCTCCAGGAGTTTCATTCCCAATCCACTTGACATTCTTGTCCACCGACGTGAAGACCGGCGTGGCACCACATTCTCCGTCTTCTCCCAAATGATAGTGGAAATCTGGGGGTTCATTGAATTTGACCCGACAGTTGGTACAGACAATTGTGTCATCTCCGCTTGAGTGGTTAAACTTTCGTCGGTAATCATTGTGCATATGACCGCTGTGAATGGTGAATCCGTGGTTCGTCGTGTAGCGACGAGGACAAAGTGGACATTTACATCTTCCGAAGAATCCCTGACGGTACTTGGTCACCGTGTCTTCAAATTCCATTTCTTTCTGAGGATAACACTTGTTGTAATGAACTTGTGCCTTTCCAAGTGAATCCGAGCAAGTTTCACATCGTCCACAGACATAGACCCAATGGAGTTGTTTTATCTTCCGATCACTCAGAAGCTCTTCCCCTTCGCTCATCCCAATTCCGATATTTATATTTGAATTCCGGCTTGCATGACCTCCCCTTCCCAAATGGTGTTTCTTGTACTTGGCCAATTTGGACATTGCGAGTTTCTTTTTGAGAAACGCACTTGGAGCTCGACGGTAGTGTGTTCCATTGGCTGTTTTGACGAGTGTCATTCTGGGAATGGGTTGATGATGCGGGGGTCGGGCATCGGGTTCCTGGGATTGAGTTGTCATTGCTCCAGAAGGTGACTTTCGTTTCCGGCCTTCGACGATTTCAAAGTCAGAGGGAATTGAAGGTTGATCAATTTGAGCCGTCCCGACCACTCCATGGTCTGTGATTTCATGATGGAAAACCTTGCGTGAAGTAGAGAAGAGCTCGTCGCAGAAGGCGCATTTGAAGATTCCGAGCCCAACGTGATGAGTTTCGTGCCAACGCCACTTGTCTGCATCCTCGAAGACGTTGTTGCAGATGAGACATTGATTTTTACCTGGTGTGCCACCTTCTTTACCAGGGGATGAGGAGCCAGGTTCGTTCACTTCAGAATCCTCAGGTTTCGGGAGTTGGCTTGGACTCGGGCTAAGTTTCTTCTTGTTGTCATTCCTTCCAACATTCTGCATCCATTCTTGAATCATGGCTCTACCTTCTGTAAAGATTAAAAAAACATTATATTGGTCAATTCCTTTCTTGATGCGCTATTATTTCCAAATTACAAATAATGGTAAATTCACGTACGTTCAGGATCAGCGACGCGCGCATCATCATCGTCAGCAGGCTCGTGTTGAATTTCATGACCCATGGACATGGTATTCGGAATGGTCTGTGGTTGTGGTGGTCGGATGGGTTTCGGAGCAATTCGACGGAAATTTCCAATGGATGGTGAAACGGAAGTAGCAGTAGAAGCAGCGACGGGGTTCAGGGATCGGATTTTGAATAAGTTTTGAATCTGGTTCTGTTGTTGTTTGACAAGTTGTTGATGCAGTGGAGGGTTCAGAACGACGGGAGGATTGTTTGAAAGCCGAATTTGCTTCTTACGTCTTTCCAACTGCTGTTGAAGAGCGCTACCTCCTGTGCCTGCGTCTTCGTAGCCTTGAAGCTGAAATCTGTAGTCAGAGTCATTTGAACCTTCCGATTCGTTCCCTTCCGTCTCGTTCGGTCGCCTTTGTTGTTGCTGAGATTGCTGCTGAAAATATGCACATAATTAGGTCAAGATTGGTTGGAGGATATATTATTGACATACAATATTATTAGCACAATTTCTTTAATAACTTTTAATATCTTTTTGATTTCCTGGTTTTCAAGAACAACCACTAAAATCAAATTCGGAATTTGAAATTAGCAAGCCGTACAATTAGTTTTTAATTAAATTCATTTACGTGGATGAAAATGGTAAACAATATTAACCGGCGGAGGCGGAAGTACTGAAATACTGGTCTGGTTGATACTGTTCAGTCAAATTGTAACATTAAAGGAATCAGGCACAGGCATCTTTCATATTTGTATTGTAAATACAAAAGAAAGGGTTCATCATGGCCCACGTACAAATGCGTAGCTCTTAAAAGCTGAAAACAAGATATGCAAATCACCTGTTGAAGTCCAGGTGGCTTGGTTGGTCCCACAGGTGGACGTCCGAGAATTGTCTTAATCATTCCTTTACCCGCCGCATTCATGGAAGTCATCGGTTTCTGAGGAGGCTGTCCGAGTTGACGTTGTAGAATATTTGCCCCGGTAAGTTGGGATGACGCTGTCTGTTGTTGCATGGGTCGCATCATTGGTGGTGGTCGATTAGCCTGTTGTGCCATTTGCTGTACTTGAGCATTGGTTGATCCAATGTTGTCATCATAGATAAAGCTTTTCAGATTCATTCCAAAAACTGGAAGGCAGTCCGCAACTTCTCTCATCTGCTTCTTTGTCATAGTCAAAGATTCTCGATAGGCGAGAAGGAGAAGATTCTTCATTGTAGCCACAGGAATATCCGGTATGAGCACTGATGTCATTGATCCAGCCCTCTGAAATTTAATATGAATTGCATGGGTTTGAAGATGGTATCTTTTAAAAATATTAATGTGACATATATTTTACTTTAACGTTGTTCGTCTCACAAATTCTTGTATGTATTTGCATGAATCAATAAAATGTTATATTTAAAATTCATTGCGCAGCAGTAAGTACATAATTCCTTTATAATTGTCGCTTCAATTCCAATACAATAATAATTTTGAGGCGGCATTGCGTTGAACAAAAAGTCTAAAAGTCCTAAATTCTTTACGTTGTGATTTAGTTGCTTAAAATATTTGCGTGACATTATTCTTGCCAAGCATGTACGTACGGCCATAGTATCAACTCATCAGTATATATAAAACAATCATTGTGAAATAAATAATTACCTGATCTTCAAAGATCTTCGAGAAGAAAGTCGAGGATGCGGAAATAATGATTTTATGTGCGCGGACTCTCCCGTCTGGGCAAATGAAAACGACATCACTGTCTCGATCCGAGATCTCTCCATTCTGTAGGTACGCATCATGCAGTGGGCGAAACCGGCAACGGAGTCTCATCACTAAAAAGGACAAAAAATATAAATAATTTCATCAGAATAACAGAAGCCAGAAGGCTTATTCCAATAGAATTTACCTGTCGAATACTAAATCATAATTGTATTTGAAAAATCGTGAAATTTTGTCACCGTGTGTAGATATATATTTCAAAAAATGGTATTATTTTCTCATATGACATTGAATTTAAGGATGCGTGAGGAAAGTCAACTCAACTTGTGTAGAAGTAGAACTGAAACAGAGCTTAAAAATAGAAAAACCGGAATCAAAACTGCGAAAAACCAAGAAAGTCGACTCGAAACTCGAAATTAGAAACTGTTGACCCAAAAAATACTTAATTTCCTCAGAAAACCGAAAATATACCAAGAAAATTATACAAATCGAAGAGCAAAATGGCCGCCTTACGTTTTCCACTAGCTGGAACTTGCGTCGGCGGCGTTTGTTGTTGCGGCTGTTGCGGTGGCGCCGGTCTTCGAATATACTTTACCGTTCCCCCAGCCATTTGAGAGCCGGGTGATGGCCTTCCATAATTATTGGAATTGAGCATCCTCACACCGTCTGGATCTTGAAAACTTCTGATCGAAACTGTCTTCTTAAGATTCCAGTACCGAGAAAAGTGGTAATGCGTCAATCCTCAGTCCAGAACAAAAAGAGAGAAGTTCACCTTGAAGCGTGTGTTCGGCTAGCTCGGATCGATTCTCCGTTTAGAGAGAGTCCCAAAAACTAAAACTGGCTTGGCCACGTCCTCTCAACGAACTGCGTTTGAGATTATTTTTTTGCTTGGGTCTCTTCGTCTCTGTCTCGTTCTCCGAGGTGGGCAATGAAGTTTGTTCCCCTAGCAAAAGGGCTGCAGGACGTCAGGCAACTACTAACGAGTCGTTGTCAAAGCCCAAAACCGTACCGAATACTTCCTCTTCCTATCTCTCACTGGTACGTGTACAATTCTACTATCTCGTCTTCCTCCAAACGGCCTCGTTCCTCGTATACCTGCGGATAAAATAAACCCAAGAAAAAAATATGTATTAGCCCAAACTTCGTTCTTTCACTTCAAACTTCAACGTTCCAAGAAATTGCCCAAGTTTCCAATGAATAGAGCGGATTAGAAAGTACTGCCCAAGAAAAAAAAACCAAATAGACCTTAAATTCCAAGTCAAAACGCTTTAAGCTAAAGAATCTTCACCGAACTATTCAAATTCGATAACCTGACCAGATACCAGTCGAAAAAATACAAAATGACCAAGAAAAATGTTGAAGAAATGTAAAATTAAGGATTGTGAGTCAGCAGTAGTCAAGAAACTCTTGGATCTGTGTTAACGCTATGAGTAATTCTCTGAGTTTAACCTTACGTTATATGCTCAGCTCTTGGCTGACTGTTTGTAAGGTACGATTTTGGCATTGAGGCTTTGAAGTGTGATGTAATCACCAACTCTCTCTTCTATAGGCTCCTATTGTATTCTGCTTTGTCAGGCCAGTCTCTGCAGTTTCTATGTACATAATCAGCAGAAAAGAGATAGACAGGGTCTCAGAGTCGTCGACCGAGACCAAAGTCTGAAACTTTGGAGTCTGCAGCTTTTAGGCAGCTTGTAATTTAAGACTAAGCTGGTTACCTATTGCAAAAATAGGCGAATATTCGCCAAGTACTGCAGCAGCAGCAGCGCAGAGCCAGGCCAGTTGCTTTAATTCAAGACTGCAGGAGAATGAGGCTAGAGAGCGTATTATATCGTCAACTACTACTATATTCCAATTCAACGCCCAACCAAAAGACCAAACCAAACACCCAAGAACGGAAAAAAGCTTGAAAAACTTTCAACATCTGCGTGCATTGCATTGATGGCCTGGATTCTCGGCTTGCAACCTTTTCCTCTCTACTTTTTTTATCCTCCCCTTCTTCTTCCTTCTACAGTTCAGCAGAACCCCAAAGGCTCAAGTCCGTCGACTGAAGCCCAACCAGTAGTTTGTCACTATGTGTTAGCGTGGTCCGAATATGAATACAGGGAATTTCTTGGAACTTGGTATGCCAAGACTGGATTTTAAGATATTTCTCAAGAATTGATGCTGGGCTTAGTGGCCCGGAAGCGATTCCAGATGGATTCAGGCTCTAATATCAACAAAAAAGGTTTAATTCATTAGTATTAAGTTCTGAGAAGAAGATTCTTAGCTAAAATTTCTTGAAAATTCAGAAAATTCAATATCCGACAGCCGACAGTCAAGAAATCTGCTCAGTATTTTGAAATAAATAACTTAAATAAGCCTACTGACATTTCGCTATGAAAAGTTTTTAAGTCAAAGTTCAAATTTGTGCAGTTGTTTGCAGTGCAGTTCATTTGTGAACGTTTCTCGCAAAAAAAACTTTAGATATTTCTAGGCCCAGCATTGGAATTTTCAGAAAATCCAATACAGTATCTGACACCGCAGAAACATACTCAAATTTGAGCTCTTCGACTCCGCAATTTAAAATTTTATAGCTACTAACAAATTTTAGGAAAGGCGTTGAAGATCAGTCTTCGATTTCGCAGAATTTCTTAGCACATTTTAATTGTGTGAAAATTTAAAGGTTGCTTTCAGCTGAAAAATGGTTCGAATTTAGAAACTAAGAAATTTTAAGTCAATTTTAGTTAAGAAATTCTGCTCGAGCGCTAAGCGAATTAGAAACCAGGAAATTGCATGTATTCTTTAGGATTGAAGTTACTTCGGCCTGAGCAGACTTCAATGGAATGAAAAATTGAAAGTCAGAAAGAAAGTTTCAGAAAAACACTGGTAGAGCACTAGGCCTAGGCGAATTTAGAAATTAGGAAATTATAAGTCAATTTCATCTGGAAAATGCTGCTCGAGAGCTAGACGAATTTAGAAGTTAGAAAAATTCATGACCTGAGATCGGTGCCGTAACATTGTGAAGATGCTAGATGAACTTAGAAACTAAGAAATTGTCTGAATTCATTAGGATTCGGAGCTACTTCGGCCAGAGAGCGGTAACATAGTGAAGACGGTTGGTTAAATTGGTAAACCTGCAGCATTCTCAATTCTCATGCTAAACTAAAACCTCCTGCAGATTGGTTGGCTTAGAATTTCCCAACGTACGGCAGGATACGTACAGTAATTCATGAGCTAGTCTGTTAAAATGTTGATACGGAGTCCATATGCCGAGTCATGCCTAGTTTTCCTTCCACTACTGAAGCCTCTATAGTTGGCTCAGTTGAATAACTAGTAACTAGACATGAGCGTGAAGGATATGACATCCCGTTCTGTTACCCCAGAGGAATGAATAGCCTTGAAAAATTGGGAGTTTGAGTTTTTCGAGTGGTTCTGCTTGTGTTGTTGTTGAAGAGAAACAAGCAGAATCGAATGTTCAATGTTCAGACGAAGTATGTACACACGTAGGTAGTCGACATGGGAAGAACTCTCTACGCTTGGCCGAGTCTGTCTGCTCTCGGCTTGATGAGAAAATAAATAATTAGTCCAGCAGCCTCAGCGTTTTACTCATGAATATTTCAGTGCCGATCAATGATTTGTTGGAATTTTAGAATTATTAGACTGAGCGATTTTTAATTCAAGTTAATGATAAACTTTGACGAATATAATCAGAAAAACTGCTGGCGATCAAATTACAAATTGAGATTTCGGGTCAATTGCATGAATTGACCCAACCCAACCCAACCTGGTCGAAATGAACATTTTTATTGAATGTTGTCAATTTGCGCTAATTCAAATTGCTCCTAAACGCATTTCTATTGAACGTCGTGCTCATGGTCGATTTGCAATTTTTTTTGAATGTCGTTAAATTGTGTCAAGTCTGCAAATTGAATAGCTTCTGATCTAAGTACTTACAATTAATGCCATTGCACCTGGTCAAATTAGCCATTGGTCCAGGTTTAGCAAAATTACGAAAATTCGACTGCGGTTTGTCCAATTCAGCATTTTTACTCAACGCCGTGAAACTGTGTAGAAGCTCCTGGTCGAAATATTCTTTTGCAACTGGAATTACTTAAATTCAATAAATCCAGGTCAAATTACTCGAAGTCAATTGATCTTGGTTAAATTACGTAAACTTAGTTAAATCCTGGTCAAACTACTCACATTACATAAATTACATCCACTGAATGCATTCCAGAAAATAATGGGCCCTTCGGGTGTATTCTACATTAAAGTACTTTCGGAAAATTTAATTTCTAAATGAAATTCAATTATTATGAAAAAATAATATGAAAACTTAACCTCACATTGATTATTTCAATATTCAAAGACTGTACGTACTGGGAAAAATAACTATAATCTTAGAAATAGTCAGAATATAGCCTAATAAAATGCTGCAGTTCACATATTGAATCATCTTGAATTTAAACATTCTAGATGCTTCCCCTTTCCTGGCTGAAGCTGAGTCTATTTCCAGATTCTCAGGCCAAGAGTATTTGTAGCTCATACCTCAAGCTTTCCATAGGATTAGGATTTAGGATTGGAATGGAACTTGTTCTATTGTATGAGCAGCAGAAGAGGCTAAGACAATTACGAAACAAACTGAACGAAAACCGAGACCGCATTGATTTTTCCTTAAACACAACGAGTTATCTTGAAACACTTGTTTCTAATTATGTTTTCCTGTATTACACCACCATTCCTCCAAGGTTTACGAGATTATTTCCAAGAAAACTAGCTATTTTGACAGTAGTAAGCTGCTAAGCTAAGTAAAATCGGTACAAGTAATTATAAACTCTTTCCTGGCTTAAATAGATGCACCAAAAACCCCAAGTACAGGAGGTTCTTTCATGACTTCGTTCAGCTTTTGTTCTGTCTTGTCTACCTGCCCGTATCATGACATCCAACATCCAAGCATACAGAACGGAATAAGCAGAACAGAGCCACATAACTTTAAAGTAGAGGATTTCGTAACTTACTTCGCCTATCATGCGAAGAGTTTACTACAATAACCAAAAGCAGGGCAATGCAGAGAAGATCAGACAAAGACTATAGTCAAGCAGGAAGATGCATTCTCTCGGATCGTGATTCGTGACACTACAAGCTGATCCTGGTGTTGGTCTGGAGTCTGGCTGAATATAATCCTTCTATTCTAACCTATACCTGTATTGCATGCAGTAAAAAACAAAACGAAGGGACAAGGATTCCTCGGAATGAAACCCGAAAAATCCCTACAGGTCCTTTGGTTTCTTTCAGTTTCAATTTCAAGGGAACAATTTGTTGTATGTAATGCATGTGGACTCATCAAGATCATCGATATGTGAAGACTAAACAAACTGGTTAACCTTAGGACAAGTTAACGATTGACGATACCAGATCCTTTTTCTTCTGTATGCATAGCTTATGGAGGAGGACAAGGACATTACACTGACTGGGATTAGCATAGCCTGTCTGTCATGATGCTGCTTGGTGAATTGAATATCCTTGTGAATTCTGTGCCAAGCGAATCTTCCTATTCATGATTGAAACGTGAGGAATAGGAATAACAGGAGAGAATATTGCCTGCCACAGAATTTTATTGCAATACCAGATGAAAAATTCCCAAGTCGACAATAATCAATAGGCTATTTATAACTCCCAATGCCGCAGTCGGATTTTCTGAGCTGAGAGTTGACGTTGACTCTAATTTTTATCTATGGCTACAGGGAATCCAATCAGCAAACCGCAATGTGTTTACCAAGCCAAATTCCTAATGGGCTCCAAATAGTACCTAAGGACATGACCATTTCCTAGTATTGTATGTCGTACATTGAGATTTTAGTGCTTACTTTCTCATTTTTATGATTTATATTATTTTTATCAAAAGCTAGTGTTGCTCAATAAAAGTGAATCATTGTGTGAGCATGAATCCTGATTTTTTATGGGCAGGCACCGCTTTCAGTTTGTGAGCCAGTACGTATGTTTACTCAAGAATACAAAGATAAAGCACGTAAACAGTAGTGTGATATTCAAGATTTAGTAGAACGGTTCAAACTACATGTTGACCTCACTGACCTCTTTGTCTGAAATCTGAAATGAACAGAAAATAGGCAACATACAAAACGTTGTTGCCTGACGAATTTTAAACAACGCCGAGCCAAAGCGTATTTCATTTCTTATGCAGTTAGATTCATGGCATTTCTATAAAGGGAAAACTTAGGTTGAAGCATCTAACCTTGAACCCTGTCTGCCTGCTCGTAAAATGAGTGTGACTAAAAGACTAACGCTAATCGTATTATCTCATCCAACTCCTGAGAACAGAAAAGATCTCTGCAAAAATAGTTACAGTTACTACAATCCAACGAAATGCAATTTTATTGTCGTTATGAATATCACGAATGACGACTAATTGACTGCACAGCCTGGAACCTGGACACAAACTGCATGTCTGGCATCACTGCATGGAACCTTCTTCGGACTAATTTCAGCCCATACGTTGACCTCACGTTTCGACTGTACCGAGCTTTACCTATATTTTTGATTAACGAGCTTAATTTCTGACGATGACGATGAAATGAAATTCCTGGCAGATTCCTGAACTCACGCCTAATACTCGTCGTAAATAGACTCTAACGTCTCGAGACCCTTCCAATTCCAACGTCCTCTCCTTCTCCTATCAGATCTCAGGTCAATGCTTCTTTTCATCATACAAAACCTTGAGCCAACGTTAATCCCTGGAATCGGATTTAAAACTGACGACGAGCCCACTAAGGATGGCATGTATGGAGCCACTTAGGCCGATTTCTATACCACCAACAACCACGACTGCTTCGAAATATCAATTTCCAATGGCTAATAGAGGAGAACCTAAAACTATTCGATTTCCTCAACAGTGAACCAACAGTACAATTTACGAAATCAATCTAGATCTAAAGGCCGACCCATTTGTCAATATAGTTCGACAGACTGATTCGTGTGGGTCCGGTTTCGGAGACTGGAAGTGGTGAACTCCGTCCAGAAGATGTGTTATGCGATATGCGATGCAACATAACATACATCTGTGCCCGAGGCACTCTTTCCGAATGTTCAAGTCAAAAGAAATGACACATTCTACAATTCTACTCCACATATCTAGCCCAACCCGACTAGAATAACCCAAAACGCCCGTCGCGCGAACTTAACCTAATCTAAATGCCTTGCACATAGTGTAGATTTTCTGTGTCGCGCAATTTCTTCCGCTATTGTCTTTGAGCATAGCGTTGCTAAATGCTTTCAAGAACACATCATCAACCAAATGCTGATGTGCTTCGAGAAAGCATTCAGCTAGGTAAAAGACTTGGACCAAGTCAGAACAAGAACAAAGCAAACACCAAGAAAAATCAAAATTTTTTAAAGGTATATATGTATTGTTATGTATTGTCATACCAAGTTCGCCAAAAGGCGAAAATAACCGATGAAGCTTGAAAATCCGAAGAACTCCTGTCAATTGTTAGACCAGTTTTACTTGCTGGACGACCTGAGGCTTGAGAAAATCTGAAAACTCCCGTTCGATTGTTGTAGGAGTTACTTGCTGGACGACCTGCGGCTTCGAATCGAAAGATGTGTTTGCCAAATGAAGGTTCCGAGACCAAACCTCTAAAATTCCAGTTTCCGCTAAGTTCACCAAGAATTGAGCGACAAAAGCTTGGAAATCTTGACGAAGGTCCTTCCTTGTATGTAGATTGACGTTCGCTGGCTTCTCGTTGGAGTCAGTTTATTGTTGGGAGTTTTGACGTGACGACGACCTAAGACCTTGTGACCTCGAAGATTTTAGATTGGATAGCTGGCAGGTGACGGTAAATGACAGCACGTCAGCAGTCGGGTAGAGTCACGAGCACAATGGCTGACCAACACAACGATCACGTTTCATTCATGTTCGCGTACGTTCTCTCTGCGTCGCCTGGTGGGTTGGAGTTTGGACTCTTGCCTCTTCCTATATTCTTTTCCCTGGTGATTGAGCCAGTATCACTGTGGCAGATTCGGCAAGTATCAAGTCAAGTTTTTCCTCAAGTTAGCAGCAGCAGCGGGAAGATTGAAATGAAGTACGAACTTTCACATACAAGCAACGGACGACGCCAACACCACGCTATCAAAGTATGTAGTATACGCACACGCAAGCGTTCCCGTTTCCGCTGCACCCAATAACCCCAAACCCCAACTCGAACCCGACCCCAAAAAATTCGAACCCTCTTCAGCTTCGTTTGAGAAGTTTCTTCCCCCTTGTCCCAAAGAACCCCAAGGAAAAATGGGGCATCTTATCTCAACGAGGGTCGTTTCATAACCTTT
>JAQFYU010001700.1:0-13956 GCA_034694905.1 Ceratophysella granulata
GGAATTCTTCTCTAAGAACCGTTAATTTTATGTAAAAATAAATTTCTCACCACCCAAATCTTCTACGTAAATGAACTCACTTAAATGCATTATTGGAGAGACATTTTCTGATTCCAATCCTAAAACCAAGTGCTGATTGAGCCTCAGAGCCTAAGCTTGGACATTAGTGAAGTGAAAGTCTTTGGTTCAATAAAAGTATTTACTCGTATCCTCCTTCCTCGCAAAACCGGATCTCCAAGTGGATATTCAATGGATTCCCACCAACACTCCAATCTCAATCCGTCTCCCATCCCTTCCTCGCCTTTGCCTCACCAGCAGCTTCCCCTCCCCACTTTCGCCACTTAAGACAAGAAGAGCTAAGTGGAAATGGCCGAAGGCAGTTGTCTTTCAGGCGTTTCCTTAATACAGGCGAATAGACACACAAATTACACTCCAACCGCCTACACTCTTTCGATGACGACAGAAAGGAATTCCGGATGGATTTCTTTCTTAATATCTCAACTCAATCTAGAGTATTATGACGTTCTTCTGAGAAAGCATCCGTCAGATCCTGTGTAGGACGCTGACTAACAAACCAAACTGGTTTCTCCGATGTTGGGCTAAGCAGCCATTTTAAGGCAATTTCTAAATTTAGACCTTTTATGAAAAGTTCTTCAACAAAAAGTAATAATGTTGACCAATATGATAATTAGAGGTTTTGTTTTTGCCTAGAAGCATGTTTTTTGCACGGATTGATTCCTGTCAAACTTCACATGTCCATTGGTCATGACTTCAGTTCATGATTTTGTAATTTTATGTTGCATGTGGAGGAAAGTGTTAATCGCTGCTGAGCCTCAAGCGGACACGTTGCAGACTACTTCAGGGAGGGTTTATTACACTTGAAGTCGTTTACTTGCATAGTATTTTAATATATTTCAGGGTTTTAGTGCATATTTTGCATATTTTGGTGGATAAAATGCAAATTAAACAAAAATCCTGAGGTGATGTAGTACCGTATTAAAAGTAAAAATAAAATTAATATATAATATACTGAAAAATGAAAATTGTTCTTAAAATGTAAGCTGCAGAATGAAATACAATATTTATAGACGCACATACAGCAGATTACTTGCAAGTGCTCTATGTTTCTCACCCAATGTATCATATAATGTCATTGAAATGGGGATTGAACTTATGTAACTCATCTCGAATCTCCAAAATTCATTCAATTTGAAAAATGAAATATTCGTTTTCTCAAAATAAGTAGAAATAGTCCAGTGATCCAGTCAAAATAGAGGAAAGGCGTAGCGCGTAAGCAGACGCAGCTTCCTTGTCATATCATGTCATTGTTGGATTAGAGTTTCATGGTATTCGTACAGTTCTGGCCTTTATATTTTCTAAAACGATTAGTTGCAGCCGAAATAATTTCCTCTCTGAACATTTATTTGAAGTGAAACTGAATTTTTGTAAAGAATGACGTGGGAATTCTTTCGTTTTTTTTCTAGGTGGGAATGAGAAAAGTATTTTAGTCAAAGTCATTCATTCCGACAGGCCAGTCATTCATTTCCAAACTTGTGTGCCTTGGCGGGCGTCGGGAAAGAAGAAGAAGTCCGTTCTCTCCAGCCAGCCCTTGTCCCGAATGACTTTCACCCATTCACTCTCTTCTTCCGCTTATCAAAGAAAGGAAAATTTCTCGCATGAGACCAGCCAGTTTTCTCAGACGTAAACAAATTAATCATCTTCCCCACTTTTTTTAAAGACTCTTTTATCTTGAGCAGCTACCTTGGCTCTTTCCATTCTGCACAGACCCAAAATATTGGACTTAATAGGTAAGAATAAGAAGACAGCCTTCCCTCGCACACGCACACGTCAGAATGCTCGAGAGAGATTACCGGGGAAAGGAGCCAGCATCCTTGACAAAATGGAGAAAATATGCGGAGCTTAAAATGTCACTCAAGTACGTCAAAGGAACTCCACGTCAATATGGAATCCCTACAACTTCACAGAGATTTCTGCATTTTTTGAACTATCAAGAAAAGCGGAATTATTTTATTACAAATAGATCTCCATGTGGAAGACGGGTAATGGAACCCTATAGTCGGTAAATTGAGCAAAAGGCAAGTCGGCAAAAGATCCCCAGCCAATGGAATCGTTGCGCGGGAAATATTCAAATATGACATCTACGTGATATGGGTAACGCAAGTGCTAGTTGGTTGAAAGTTGAAACCAGGTCATTGACCACAATCCGGATTGACTGATTGCTGGTTTTGCTGTCTTTGCTGGATGTTTTGGCAGGAATTTTAAATCAGATTTTTCTATTTACAATTACATATAGGATATTGTACTTTAGAATTGTGTGCGAACTACCCTAAAATTCCATGTACCACTGGCCTTTCGGAAATCTGTGGTTTATATCTAATCCGATCCCTACTTATGGCACACCAATTCGGGTACTGGATTACTACTTTATGACAATTTTAAGAATTAAATCATTTAGTATTATTTGCCAAACTTCCATAACGGCAAAAAGAATTTTGTCCAATAGATATTTTTATATAACGTTGAAGCCCAAGTGACTTTTGCCCAAATGATCTGGAGAGGAACACAGTGTGCCACAGCCCAGGTGTTCCCATCCCGTAAGCCGAGTTAAAGCCTCATGATGCAGTCGGACGTAAATATCTCGGGCCGATTAGAATAAGTGTGAATTAACATGCTTGAACTCTTCCGTCAGTAGTTGTTAGTGCCTCTCCAAGGATTTACAATCTGTTTTAGAAGCCCAAGGTACAGCGAAGGCCAAGTGTTGAAACATGGAAATTGCATTTATCAGAGGTCATAAGCTGCAAATGGAGGAAGGAAGGACGTAATCCCAGCCAGTGCTATCGAGAAGAAGGACAGAAGGCTTTACTCGTAAGCGCAAAGTAGCATGGTCCACTGGAGAAGTGGCCAAACAGGAGAATTGAGTTGGTTCAAGTCAGAAAGGCAGAGATAAGAAGAAAGCTGGGTTAGACTAGGACTAACCCAGGCATACAAAGTACTTTCGGTCCAATGAGTTATGATTCCAGTATTAGAATATTAGAAGGAACAGACGAACATCAAAGTCGTTGCCTAATCTTGAGAAGCAGTATGCTAAAGTGACTCTGGGCTCAACCCACTCATAAACTGATCGGAATATTTATACTCCGCTCACAAGAGATATATTCTCTCCAAATAAACTTTGGTGACAGACATACAGCTAAATTAGCAGAAAGTTTCCCAGTGGCCCAATGCATATTTCCATGTAGCTTGACATGGCCTACTGAAGGAGGAAGACGGAGTTGTTCGTCTGTGCTGGGAAAGTGGGCGAGAAGAAAGATACACAATGGGAGTTTGGGAGAAAGCGATAGATCAAAAATTGATGTCTTTCTCAGAAAGTCGACGAGTCGTGGAAAGTAAAAAGGATGAGTGTCCAAGGAGGCTTGATACATGATGGCCGAGCGGAGAACAGAGGCAGCGGATGGAGGTGAAAGCGAAGGAAGAGTCTTAACTCAGGCCCAGAGCCGGTTCTTTCATTTCTACTAAGTCCTGGCCAAGGCTAGTTCCTCAAATAAATCAAAAACTTCAATTTGAGGCAACTATTACACCGAAAGTAGAACTTGTAGGTCGACCCGATACAATTCACTACTTGACTGCTCATTCGTCGGCTACGAAGTGATTTGTTTACATGGCTTTCTCCTGGAACTACTTTCAGGTGATGATGGTGTGTAAAGGGGGCGAGCAAAGCTTTTGTTACCAAATTAAATTGTCATCTGATGAAACATTGTATTATGGGACAATTCATGTAGGCAATATAAATATTTCATTGCCTCATATGAACATAAAAACATTCCTTTCCAATGGGATCGTAGATCGAAATTCAACCAGTTTCAATTTAAATTTCTTATAAAATACAAACTTACGCATTCGTCTGACGGGAGAATGTTGATTCTGTCTAAACTGAACTAAATCAATATTTGATGAAGAGTTGACATTAACACTTTCCCAACATCCACAATCTATCGTTGTACCCTCAAAAGCAGGTCAATTCTGAACTTCAGGGTTTGATTTCTTAGTGACCCGCGATGTGCGAAAGTTCCACAATTCCATCCCTGTAGCTCACCAAGTGTGTTTATATTTGCATATTTTGATTCCTAGAACACGGAGTTCTAGCGACGAAGGTGTTAACTTATACTGTATTTGTGAGCATAATATTTGTCGGTTTAAACAACTCATCATCACCCTTCATAATGATATGACATGTTAAATTTGTGTCTGTTTGTCACACAGCAGCTTCCTCCATATCCCACCAACCCAAGTGACCAATGCTCTAGATCCACAATCTACACAATCCAATTATATAATTACGAGTTGCTGTGTATCTGTCGCATAACAACTGCGTCAACACGATTTACAGTGTGGCGTTCCATGTCCAGCGTTCTTGTAAAATAATCCTAAATCCTATATAGTGTAAAATATAGGTGTACACCAGTTACAGACGTAGTGATTATATTCAAACTATTAGCCCAAATTAGTTGCAACAAAGTTGTGAATTTGAATTATTAATCAGGTTTTAAAATCGGTACAGTGTTGTACTGAGCAGTCATCTCCTTTTCACATCGAATTCTTTTTTCAAAGCCCGTGAATATCATGTTGAAAATATTAATCTCAAAAGCGCATTTAGCATTGAATTATGTAGGATACCGAAGTGCTGCCAGGGCGTTGGTCACTGGCAGCTGTCTTGACAAAAGTTGTCGTGTGACTGAATCAAGAATACGCAAAGTATTTCGAAAATATATAAAATGTTGTGAGGGCAACTATATTCTATAAAATGCATTGGAAGAAATAATTTTAGCAAATGGAATTAATTTCACAGTTCATTGCCTTGAGCTGATTCTTGGTTCAGCTAGTAAAATAATAAAAATAATTATTTGAACTACCCAACCCAAGTTGAGGCAAACTCTTTAGTGCCAGGTGAGTAGCAGTCCGCCACTGATGGAAACTGGATTTCTTCGTCTGATGCTGAGTGAGTCCGAGAGAGCGGAAGGGATGTTTGTAAGAGAAAGGAAGAGAACAGGAGTCCGACTTCCTTTCTGCTGGCTCCAAAGTCGGACAGGAGCTGGATTCGGAATGGGACATTGCTTTCAGGAATGTTGACTCTTTTATTGGGATGGCGAGACTAAGTTGCTCGTACGCACCATTTCAAAAGAGAATCGGAGAGAATGTTGAATAATGCATCCACCATTTTAGAATAGACATCTCAGAAAGACCAACTTAATTATGTGTTACTTTATCCCTCGACAAATGTTTTATGCATGATGGTTTGAACTCCGAGTATGAGTTATGCCTCCGTATTAACTCCTGACATCAACATGTAAATTCAACCCCGAGGAGAACAGAACCAGCGAAAACGGCCTGACAGTAACTAACTTCTTCCTACTCGGCTCCTCGGTTATAAAAGCTCACGTAGTTTAGAAGGGACAAATTGGAACGCAAACTACTCAAGTCTAAGAAATTCGGAGCTGGTGTAGTTAAATCCCGGTTTTCATGGTCATCAGCCTCATTCTGGAGTTTTGTTGAGTTGAGCAGGATCCGCGATTAGTGCTGATGCAAGGAACTATTTCAAATGAGACTATGGTTCATGTCTGCTCTGGACATGGACATTAAGAAGAGAGGAGATGAAATGACAATTTTTGTATGTGAGAACTGGAAGTTCTGGAATAGGTCACCCAAGGCATTGTTCGGCTCCAGCCAGCAGATATTAGTTCGGATCTGCTCAAGTGAAGGGATGAAGGAGTGGAGTTAAGTGTGCGTCATCTAAGAGAGCATCATCACTTACACGAGATGCTCTTGCACAAAGGAAACACTTCTCGTCTCAATTACGACATGGAGAATGACATTAGACTCTTTCCTGGGAGAATGGGATGGACATGGGCCTTGAGAAGGCGGAAAGAATTTAGAATTGGAATGAGTGAATGGGTGCGGAATGGGAAGAATAAGGAAATATTCCTCAGTTCCGGCTTCAGTCTGACCTCATTTGGACCTCGTCATTCTGGTCCACGGATATTTGGGTGTCGTCAGTTGGGCACAGTCGGGATTTTAATAAATACAACCAAACTTGTGACTAGAACTAGAAGAAAGCTACAGAGGTTCTGCTGAGCTGATTCCATTCCAGGTCAGTTGGACTAAAAACACTTGGGTAAAAACAAAACTTAAAATAAACTTGAAAATAATGACTTGTGTCGAGCGAGTATGTTTGTAATTTTTTCACTTTGCCAGTTGTGCAATAATCGCGCCAAAATAATGATATTTTAAAAATTGTCATAATTTGGTGAGTCAAAATTCTTCTAAACCTAAATTAAACGATGAACTATAGTCATATATTTAACGACTTTTAATCGGAATATTCCTGGCAACAAGCTTCAGTGCAAAAAACTGCCTAAAGTCTTCAAGCATTATGAATTCACTCAAGATTGTCTACCAATATTTCGTGAGCCAGTTAGAAAAAATTAAAGATAGAATTTCTTTTGTTCAAGTGACTTTTGCCGAACTGGCCCACCGACTAGGTCGGGTTAGGGTTGTTAGGTTAGGTTTTACTGTAGCGACTCTAAACGGAAATGGAATCTGAATCTGAATAGCTTGATCCTAATGACGACACCCAAGTGACATAGAATCGGCCTCTGGTCCCTCCCCAGTTCGGCGACAGCCCCGACTTGAGAAATGAGTCCGAGGTCCACGAAGTGGGTTTAATTCAAGGAGTTTGAGCTGGAGTTCCGTGTTCCGTCCCTCTTTCTCTGGATCATAAACCATAATGATGATGTCCAGGGAATAAGGGAAAAGCATCTTTTCTCAGTCAGTGAAAAAACTTGGTCCGGACTGGCTCCACTTGGCCCAAATGACATGCAGAATGGGAGTGAGCGATTAAGGACTACCACGGACACGGACACATGCTTCTCAACAACTTCGGCTCGAGACTGGAGACGACGGACAGAGATAAGCGACTTACGTCTACTGCTCCCACCGATACTTCACACAACCCAACACTTTCTAAATCCGCCCTCCTCACGTGGTTTCACGTCAAATTCTCTATGATCCATACCCCCTCGTCAAATATGCAATATAGATAATATCTCGTTGCTTCTAGCGAATTTTAAATCGTTCCTAGAGGTAGGTAGAGACACACAAAACAATTGCATAAGCCCTCGGCCTAGGAAAACCAAGTCTAATAATGTAAACAAATGCTCGACTACTAGCTGCGCCGTGATAATTCAAAATCAAAGATGACTCTGGTGAAAGTCCAATGCTAAACCCTCCTGTACATAATTTGTTGCTACATAACTGTAGAAAGTTTTTATAGTAAAACTACTCCAATGCTTTGCTGTTATTGGATTGCTCAAATTCGTTGAAATTGGTGTTCAAGTTGAATAATCATGATAATTACTCTGGATACTTAATTTGGATCCGTATCCCGGCTGCTAGAAGTTAGCACAGTCAGTAAGGCCGGTCACGTCAACTTGTAGCCATATAAATGCATAAAATTTACGTAAGTCCCGATAGAGTCATAAAATCGTTTCAAACTAAAATTACAAGCATTGAGCAATTTCAAAGTAGCTAGCAGAATTTGTCTTGGGTTATTGCTTGCGAATGAAAGACTATGTTTGAACTCGGTATTATATAAAACTTTAAATGAGAGAAAATATCGCAGGTACGAAATACCTAGGTAATACCTTAAGTTCGTTTGTTTGACAGCATAACAGTACAGAATATATCAGTTGTGTAAGTTGAGTATACGACGATTATATGGTGCAATTTCACAATGTGCATTTCAGCCCAGAGGAATTGATGGATTGTGCTGGGACAGACTTTCTCCACTTGCCTCTTTTACAGTTCTTTGCTCTTCGGACTGCTTAACTTCTTATGTCCTTTGTCTCCGTTTGTCATAACGGAAAAGAGAAAAACTCCCCACGATTTCCTTTGAGTGAGTTTTCTCAAAAAGTTTCCAGCGCGTTCCCATTGATTTCCGTTAACTCTTGAACCTAATTTGTATATATCCAGTGAGTTTCAACAATTCCATGTCCCGTTGGATAGGCACATTGGAAGCTGCACTTTTCCAAAATTTGATTAGCATATTACTTCAACTTCAACCATCATCTCGACCTGCCTTCCACCACCCTCACCAAATTCAAGCCCAAGTCTCTGAAAATAACCGTCCTTGCGTAAGCAACCCAACTTTCAAATCGAATCATGAAAGCAAACGAGGAAAATAAGGAGCCGTATTACAGCCTTCATTCATGTGGAACGTAAGATGTGTTGGCTGGATTCTGAATCTGATATTACTAATTCATAGTGTCAACAACACCAGACTCCGAATGTGATAAAACTTCTAAACTCTCAAACATCTTGGTTTCCAAGTATTTTGACTAGCTGGAAGAACGAACTAAAGAAAAGGCGTATACAATGATATTCATTTGGGTTGAGTACCCTGCACCACCCAACAGGCCTATTTGTGCTTGGCTTAATTAATTATTTATTTTATAATGCAATGCTCAACTTCTTGAGAGAATGAGTCTTGGCAGGGAATCAAAACCTTGAAATCTGTATAGAGAAGTTGCATTTTGTTAGGTTACAGGAATAATTTCAATTCCTCAATATTCGTGTAAGAAAATTGAACTATGAGCGATGTTTCGATAATTTTGAACTACTTCTTAGAACTCAATGAAATGGACTGATGGAAGAATTTATTGGAACATTTTCATAAAATCTTATTGTCAACTAGTTGTCCAAATAGGTCACAGCGAAGTTGTGAATTTGCATAATTAATCGGGTTGTAATTGGAACAATGTTGTACTGTACTGTACATGTACAGTCGTTAGATTTACACACCAATACTTTTTGAAGTCCGTGAATGTCAAGTCGAAAATAGGAATTTCAAAAACGTATAGCATTGTAATACGTTATACGTCGATATGACAGTTGTATCACTTTCGCAGTGAATTATTTGTAACGGAGGTAGAACATTACCAACACTCTAAATCTTTCTAATCCCGAAATAAAGTATAAATTGAATTGTGTGCTATCTATAAGTCGTATAAGTTTTCAAAGGTTGGCCAAAATTAAGGAAACAACCCTCGTACCAACACTAGTCTATATAAATAGAAATACTTTTAATACTATCTTGGTTATTTTTATTTTGTTAGAGTTATGAGCGGTAAACTAATACATACATTCAAATCAGAACATCCGGTTAGTCAATACACGGGCGCCTCTTCCCCAGATTTGGACCCTTTCAATTTGTACATGTAATCCATGTAAAATCTTTTAGCCCGTCGCCGTAAAATAAAAGTAGAAACACGGAAAGTTTGAATTAGAATTTTATGCAGAAGCGTGTATTTTATTACGTTCAGAACACTTTGAGCCCAGTGAGGCGGAAGGATGATGCGGGAGGAGGAGAGACGAGAGGAGGAGAGATTGTAGTTTACCCAACAAACGTTATTTTGATTGAATTGTCCTGTGTGTATTTAAATGGGACAGACTGGCGGACTCGGTCTCAGATTTTGTTTTATCTGTGGCTGGAACTGGTGTTTGGATGAGATGGCTAATAATAGTGGATGAAGATGAGGGAGTTGAATGCCAAAGTCTGGTTGTGGAAGCGGTCGTTAAGAATGACTGGTTCCTGAGTGCGAATGAGCGGATGGAGACTGGAAATAGGAATTCCATCAATGTTCTTCTCCATCTCTCCGCTCGTATGTCCGTGCAGAGGAACATTAGGCTATCCAGCTTACAAGGCAAGTGGGAGCAGTGGCGGAGAGGACAGGACGATTAAGAATTATTCGCATTGCTTGTTCAAATAACTGTAAAAATAAAAGAGACTACAGACAGACTCGTGCTCGGGGCTACATTAATGAGTTTTGAAGCGGATTCTGGCCCGTTCTTCACTCACAGTTTGCTCCAGAGAAGTCCATCTCTACTCAAATTTTGTGAGTTTGAGAATGAGAATGAGTTTAAGGTGAGAATTGGACTATTTTTAAAAATTTGAGATGGGGTGAGCTGAGAATTATGGACGAATTTATGAATTTGAGATGAGCTGTTGTGTGACGAGAAAGCAGAGAAATTTTGCAATTTGAGATGAGATGAGTTGAGGTGAGATTAAAAACCTGCCTGACGGCATGGCACCTTGCGACCAAAGGGATCCCTTGAATTTTGGAGGAATTGAGAATAAAACTCATAAAATGAGAAACTTGTGAGAAACTGTGAGAAAATATGCCAAAAGGTTAAAAGGCATGAAATTAGAGACTAAATCGTGAGATGACGTGAGTTGAGATTTTCTAAAATTTTATTTTGCGAACGGGTTGAAAATCGCGAGGTATTTGAAAAGTTTGAATTGAGACGAAAATTAAGGAATTTCTTGAATTTGATATGAGGTGAGGTGAAAATCAAAAAAAAAAGTTTCAATTTGAGATGAATTGAGGTGAAAATCAAGGAAATTTTTGAATCTGATATGAGGTGAGGTGAAAATCATGGAATTTGTTTGAATTTGAGATGAGGTGAGGTGAGAAAAAAAATTCTTTTGACATCTCTGGTCTGCTCACACTTTATTGTGACTGCCTAATCTTAGTTCAGGTTCAGAATGATCCTAATCGCACGCTTGAGCGGACTCGGAATCCCATTGCATTCCAACTTCCGATTAGCAACTGAAGAAGGAGCCTTCCAACTTCGGATCAGCCTATTTATATCATTCATAAGCATTGGATGCAGTGCAGTTCTTGCACGGACCCTCTTCCCTGTACTACCAACATGGAGGATGAACCAACTCAGCAGAACACATTTTGAGAGAAAGGATTCTGCAGATCGATTAAAAGAGGAGAAAAAAGTACATAAATCCATCCAGGCCTCCTATAAATGAAGTTAAAGTGTCTGAGATAGGAAATAATTCATTCTCGACTGGGACAACCACGGTTGACCACATGTGCTGCTCCGAGCTACACTCTAATTCCTAATGCTGCACAACTCTTGTTGTCTCGCCGCTTTTCTACCACAAGAACAGAATTGGAACTGTCGTGTCTTGGTTGGGCCAACGCACCTTCCGCTGTGCTTCCACTATTACTCCTACATACATAAACACTTCCTTTCTCTACAATCATCCAGCCTCGTCTAAGTGAGCTGAAGCACAAGGAAGAAAATATTTAGAGCCTAAACTTTCACTGTTTTCAAACTTTTGTACTGAGAATGGACGCTCAAGATTATTTGGCTCCAGTAGTAAACTCAATCTCTTCTTCGAGTTCTTTCCTCAGTTTAAATCGAGCAAATATGACTCCAGGGTAAAGAATTCCAAAGAGTTTACAAAGTGGAGGTAATATCGGAAGTAGCAATGTTCGAACAATAAAACGCTTATTGTATCACCGTCTGTCTAGAGAAGTGGCTCATTTGTTTGAGCGATGTAGTTGATATTTTCAATCCTATGCTCATATTATTCTATTTCTAAATGCAATGGTGACTTTTCCTTGTAATTTCTGCGCCTTTTACTTGTTTAGGACTCAATATAAGTATTTAATTAAAAATTCCAGATTTTTGGCATTTTTGCCGGATGCATTTGAGAAAGGTCAACACACGTCTCATTCGGAGTGGCCGTGGATGCATATAAAAGTATTCGAAACAAATACACATCTTATTTCTTCTTTAGAACGTGTAGAATATTTTCTCTGGGATTATCCAGGTAGTTGCTTGTCACAGGTTCGACGTTCGACTGGGTGAAACTTGGAGTAGTAGTTCAATATTCAAATCTGAACAACTCCATGGTACAACAGGTATTAAATTAAATTGATAGGAATATTTCTAACACAAATACGAGAGGCGGCCACGACTGGCCATAAGGGATGTGTGCAGTCCTTTTAAATGGCATCTGGCGAAAATGTCAAATATATGGCATTTTTGAAGAATTCGATTATTTAATTCGAAACCCTTGTTTTATTGCGGCAAAGACAGGGTAAAGCGGGAAAAGTTTCGGTTAAAGCACATCCTGATTATACACTGATTAGTGTAAAAATTGTATTTTTAGCGTCACACCTTTCGACTTTTTTTATCACCTTCATTAAGCGGTAGCCTTAAAGCTTCTGCTCAAACAAATCCAATTTCTTTGAATACCGTAGTGCCAAAAGGTGTGTAGTCAATTGTCGCGTCTGACGTATGATTTTGAAAGTATTTACAATCAAGTAGTTGGAAAGGTAGGAGGAATCCACTGATCTCCAGCTTAGGAATAGTAATTGCGGATTTTCGTTACCTTCAAAAACTTTCCCTTTGAGTATTTTTCAAAGAATGAGGACAAGCTGAGTCCTGGAAACTTTGACTCGTTGCTCAAGCAGTAAATTGTATTTCTGTGTTCCCTTTTAGTCTGTTCTGCCGAGCGTAGAATCCATTCAGTTTATTTGACAGCCAAGTTTATACATGGCAAAGCACACACGTTGGTCTCTGTTTGTATACATATTTATTACACATATTGGCCCATCTTCTCCCAGATCAAAGTCCGCGGAATGGCTGGCATACCCTCCAGTTCCTGCTCCAGAAGAGAGGAGACGATGAAGTGCATTAAACCCCAACCTCCTTATTTCCTGTCTCCAACAAAAACACTTTAGTGTTGACTTTTCAGCAAAGGCCTGAATGGACTTCACACGTCGACAACTACACTTTCCTTCAGCTCAACCTGGAATAAAATGGAAACCTCGGAGCACCTTTATATCCTCTTCATGTTTTCTCAGTACATAAAAGAGTTCATGGGCCAGTGCGGGAATGGGCCTCATGACCTGAGACTAGGACGAGTCCAGGTCTCCATTATATATTTCCTTTCTGACTGGAGAAAGAACTCCGTCTCCTCGCCTTCTAAATGCTAAAGAAGGCTCTTCTCATGTAATAAACTCAAACGAAGAGAAAGTGTTCCTCAAAGCGTTGAAGAGCGGATGGAGTGACTCCCTTCCCAATGTCGTCCCCAGAACTTCCACATCTTTTGTGGAGAGGACATGCAGAGGACTTGTGCTGATTTGGCAAAATTATACTTCGCATTTAACTATTGTACGTCTCCTCTGTCTCCAAACAAACACTTTCTCCAGATGTCAGGCGACTTGAAATGCTGGGAATAAATGTGACACACCCATGCAGGCATGATTGAGTCCCGGGGTCTGAGAAAGGCTTCACATTCTACGTCACAGCGGGGGGTGGGCTCCGAACCTGGCCTGGAATGTAGCGTGTGCTCCAAACTTGGCTAAGAAGAAAGTCCAGACAACTGGGCTCATGACCTCAGAACCTGTTTAGTGGAATGTGTGATGAAAGTGGTTGTTTGTTCAAGTGTAGGCAGGGATATTATAAATTGATGAGTCGAAGAAGGAATGAATGGACTTGCAGTGATTTAATACTTTGAGCAAGGGCATTATTCCGCTGTACACTCACATTCGCATGAAATACGTGTGTGTATCTGAAGAAGGAGAAAAAATACAGGATTGAACGGACGTGGAGAAAGGGATTGGTAAGAAGCTCCGGGTTGATTTATGGGTCCACACCTTCACACTTCCAATCGGTTTCTCTCACTCGGATTATTTTGTCTTTTATCATGCCATTCCCATCCGACTTAAGTCCTTTACTCAAATTGACTCCACAACTTTCTCCCCGGCTCAGAGAAAAAGGACTGAATTACAAAAACCTTTTTTTTTAAAAGATTCAAACGATTTAAATCGGGTTTTGAGTAAAACAAAGTCTAGGCTCTCCAATCTATCCGCACATTCATCTTTATACTTTAGTCGTAAAAGGAGAACTGGGAGAGTCTATGCAAAGTCTGGAAAATATTTAAGCCCGTCGTCTCCAGTCACGCCACTTATATCCTCTCGCTTTCTCTCTGTAAACTGTTCTGGGAAGAAGGCAAAAACTTGGGCTTAATCTATTTTTTCTGATTACAGTTACTCGAGCTCTGAAGAGCTGCGT
>JAQFYU010001701.1:0-13951 GCA_034694905.1 Ceratophysella granulata
CGGCCCCGGAGTTTAGCCAGAGCAGTGCCAGTCCATGGCCGTGTCCCATACCACAGTCGGGCCAGACCAAATTGTAGCACTTGGCCCAGAGCAGTACCATGTTTGCTTTGCGGATTGGGATAGCGTTGCCTTGTGCTTTCCTCCGAACTCCCGCTCGTCCTTGAAGAAGGCATTGAGCTCGTGCTGAATAATTGAGCAAGCTCAAAGCCCAACGCATAGTCCTCCTCCAATTCCCCACTGAACTCCTCAAGTAGGTGGAATGGAACGATCAGGGTTAGATTCATAAGGTCAGAAATGTTCAGAATTTCCCGTTGGCTTAGCTTAGAAAGGTGGTTGAACAGAAAATTCAACTTTTGCTTATTTTTTTAAATTTAAAGACTCAAACCATGCGATTAGGTGCCAAAATTTATGAAAACTTAAAAATAGACGTGGTATTTTGTACATGTATTTTAACATTTACCGTGTACCGTTGGATACTTGAAGTTCAGAGCAAAAAGCCAAACCTTGATAAATACCACCTCAATGCAAAGTTTAATGAGCCCTCGCCAAACTTTCGATCCATTCCATTTCATATTCCATACATTATTATTCTATCTCTAGAATCAATGGTAGAATTTCCAGGATGAGCAAGCAGAAGCATCCGATATGTACATATGTACAATGTACTTATATATGGAAAATCTACACAATTAGGCTTATTAAAGTTTAAGTACAACCTTCGAATTTAAACTGTAGAAACGAATCGGGGTGAATGTATCCAATTCAGCTACTAAGTAGCTATCATTATATACCAGGGATGTTTGAAATTATATTCCGGATTATATTTCTTAGGTTAGAAGCCGTGTTAAATATTGCAACAAAATTTACTGCATAGTTTGTTTCAGAAAATTCGTAAGTACATTTTCACTAATTCACGAAGAAAGCAATGCAAATGAAATAGAAATTAGAACACTATAGTAGGCTTATCATTCCTAATTCGTAACTACAAATTTTTAACTAAATCTTGTCATTGGTTCCTGCGTCAGCATCAGAATAAAAAAAATCCAGACAAAAATGTAATTCCTTTTTTAAGATTTTGTAGTCAAAGTAGGTCGTGTGCAGAGATGTCAAAAGAAGATTTTTCTCACCTCACTTTATCCCAAATACCAAGAATTTTCCTCCTTTTTCACCTCACCTCATCTCAAATTCCGATTTTTCCCCAAGATTCTCATCTCACCTCATTTCAAATTTTAAAAAAATAGACCGGATTCTTATGTCAATCTCATTCATATTCTCAAAATCTAAGACGAGAATGACAACTTTAGTCTAGTGTCCTTTAAGATAAATGTCTATTTCCTTTACCATATTTTTTGACGCCCTTAATATATATACACAGTGAAATCCAAAACTTCGAAATCGCTTGGGGTTTTCCTTTTTTCTAGTTTTAAGCCTGATGAGCTTGATGGTGATTGATGCAATTAGCTTTTGTTTTACTTGGGTATTATGCTTGTTCTTACTAAATGTTTTTCAGTTACGAAAGCAACTCTTGAGTGGAACATGCTGCAATTTAAAAAAAACATCGGGAATTTTTTTTTGCAAGACTCTCAATCTCAATAATGAACGCTTCCACCCAATACCAAAATCATGAGCCTATTTTCAACCCTGGAATACCAGTTCGAAGAATTTCAACCTGTATTATTCCCATGTCATGTCGTACCGCTTCTTTGGAGAAAGTTCGAGCCCCTAAGCAGAAAACGATAATTTCGTATTTATAAGCGTTATAACCTTGGAACTGGGACGCTCTCATGTCGTGTCCAAGTCCACTCTGTAGGTGAGTGAGAGCTGGGAAAGTGGGATGAATGGTTTGAGCTTACACGTACGGAATTATGGAAGAAGCCGATGATGACGCTCTCCAGTGGTCTCGGTCTCTGTCAGCCTCGATTGCGTTATTGGTTAACCTGTGTAGATCAAAATGGGCTTATGCTTAATGCTACGAATTCCTTGTGTCCAATGTTCAATATATATTTTTACTGCTACCTACACTCTGAATATTTTGAGCGATACAGTTCTTTGATACGATAAATATGCTATAGCTGTGTAAATTTTATTTGTCGGTAATAAGAGAATTGACAAATGTTAAAGGAATTTCTAAAGCGTTTCTACTTTTTGAAGCTGTTCAGGTCTTATTCGAGATGAAAAATGTAAATACTTAGCTTCACGCTGACAGGAATGAATTAATCTTAGCAACAACGAATGAGTTGCCACTGCTATAACGGGTATGAAATAGAGTACTTCAAGACATAAAGTATGTAAAAACCCTCCCTGGAGTAGTCCACAATGGGCCCGCTTCAGGCCTCAGCAGCGATTAACACCTTCCTCCAGAACATGATTACATAACATAACAATACAACGATATTTTGTGGAAACAAAAGATAAAACCAAACACAGAGACGTACATGTCTCAAGTCTCTATCGCAGCAGCATTAATTGCTTCACCACATACCAACGTTATTCCAATTTTTGAAATAGTCTTCAGAGATAAGATACTTCATTAGCTTCTGCAGTAAAATCTTACGCGTCCTATCGCCTAGCGTCGCGAACTTAAAACGATGTTTCGCTATTACAATTATATCGTAAGTACTTAGCGACGCTTTCAATCTGTCGTAAGGAACTAATAGCGTCACGCACTTTCCAACATACGATTAACCATGAGCTGTGCTGCCGCAGTCAAAGCTTTCATTATAAAATATTAATCTTCCGTCCACTCACTCTCGACGAGAACCTATATCGCTGTACTTGAAACGGAGCAGAGGGTTTCTCATATGCTGGACTACTTGGCAATGTCCGCTGAACCTCTTCATATTGAGACAGTGTGTGTGCAAATAGAGCCCCACACCTCTAATGTTACAAAATCAATCATCCTTTCATGCCAAGGATACTGCACAAGGACTTTTCCTGGATCCAGCTGCTCAATGACGGACCTCATATCATACCGCACAAGAACTGGACCAGCTCGTTGGGTCTTTTTAATGGGCGTATGTCGGCAGTACCGGACTGACTTATTCATGAGACAATCTGGAAACAAGGACAGATCAATTTATGAAACTGCATTAATTTCTTGTCTATGTTCTTATTAAAATGTATTCTTCAGTCCGAATATATACGATATAGCTCAAAATGTCTATTCCATATGAAGGTTAGGCAAGAAAATTGCTCGTTTTCTTTTAAAAAAAATGCTGCAGGCTGAATCGGATTCAACATTGCACTTAAATATATGTAATGAAATGACAGATATGTAGAGTATGAGTATAGTACATTTTCATTTGGGGATCTCTTTTAAAATATCGAACATAAACAGGAAACGTTCGATATTTTATAAAATATTGCCAAGTTTCATATAGATCTTGTCAATTTCTTATTTTGAAATTTCGAAAAAAAGCAGTGTACTTTATATTAGTTGCTTATATCCGTATTTCCCCCTATTGCACAACTTGAATGACTGGAAGATTTAAAACTGATTTTTGCTGCATATTTCAGTACCTATTTTGACGTATTTGATTCATAATTCAGTGCATTTTTATCGCTTCTTAACGTAAAAGCTTTTCCTTGCCAACCAGTAGTCAAGTATTCGGCGAGCGACTGAACATTCCACATATCACTTTAAAAGTTATGTAAATATATTTTAATAAATTTCTAAATGTGATCTAAATTTTATGAAAGTCCGAGTTCAGAGAACACATTTGTAATTAGGTCAGTTCAAAAAATCGCAATTTATTTTGACGTTGCGACTCACTCTCTCTCCATTTATTCTGTACAAAATAGTCAAATATTTCCAAATTAAGTCCGGTCCTGGACCGTCTTCACCGAATTTACGTAATTCGTCCAAGAGCCGCCTGTGAGATAAGAGAGGGTCCTTATCGTTGGACGATAAGGGGAACAATGTGTGGAATGACCTAACCCTTTTTTCACAATCCAGGCTCAGTCAGGCACTCCAGATGTACGCCACGAAGCTTTTGTTAAATATTTCATATTCCCCCAAAAAACATTTTTAAAAGGCAGAGAAAAAATTGGGATTTCACCTCAAATACCTTTCCATTTGTTCTCATTCACATGATTTATGAATATTATCGGTCAAAGGGTCGACGTTGTGGAATAGTGGTACGTATATCTCAGTACTCGAATGTTTCATCTCCTTCATATTTCATACATCTGATATAGAATATCGATCATGCATCATTCTACCAAATTGACTATCATTAAACTAAACGTTTGTATTTTAGGATTTGTGCAGTGTTCATATTTATTTTCACTCTAAATTCCTGGACCTTTCGCAATATCAAAATTTTATCTTTTGATTCATATTTGTTGACTATCCTGCGAAGTAGTGCATTCCTGTAAATTGAAACAACGCTTATACTTGTGCATGCATGGTCGATTAGAAAAATAGCTTTAATTTCTACGATTACTGCCACGCTAATAATCATGCACTTGACTAGTTTCTAGCGTTGACTATGAACGTCTAAAAGTTGAAATTAAATACACAGTACTTACATACAATTAAAACTATATATCAGAAAACCATCCAATTGATCCTAAGCATATTCTTAGCGAATTGTTTATCCTTGTATTATTCGGTCATACTGTAATAGACCGTATTACTTGCAGAATGGTTTTGATTTGTGACTATGAATTAGCTGGAGTTCAACGTTCAATAGTTCAACGTTGAGTAGACAGGCGGACAGTTGTTGGAGGGTTCCCGTAAGGAACGGAAACTGGGACTGATGGGTTCCTCTAAATCCTAACAATGGAAACTAATCCTTTTCAATCATTGTGAGCTCCGCCAGCAGACATACGAACATTCTCTATGACAGTTTCTCAATGCAAGAATCTCGGCGGCGGCTAGAATTACAAATGACTTAGGCGGTAAAACCGAGTTTTCAGGAGTTCGTACGTTTGTGTTTACCCCCTCCACCCCCTCCCCAAAATAATTAAATATGTAATTTTTCTACTCATTTTACTCATTCTAAAATGATCTTTCAAAATATTTGAATAGCAAACATAGATTAAAAACGTCAATTTGTGGTATCATTGTTTAAATCAGTTGCCATTTTAGAATTTTTTAATCAAATGTAGGATAATTTGTATTAAGTCGACAAGTTTTTTTGATATACAGAAAATAATTAGCTATGCTTATCGTCATTTATCTTAGCTTATTGCCAGGTGAACCCCTAAAATTTTGATTCTGGATAAGCTCTTCCTTTAAAGGGAACGAGTGTGCCGAGTTGTGGCTGTTGGGATGACTTTGGTTCGCCTCGTACTATTTGGAGCTACTTTCTCCCAGTTGTGCTTTCTCCGTGTCTTTGTGAATCTGAAAAACGGAGGCAGAGGAGAGCAATCAATCTTTTGCTCCATTCATCTTTTTTTGCACATTAAATTCCAACATTTGTCAAAACATCACTCCTCCGTTTTTTTACTCGCTCGCTTTTACTACTTTCGCTACCTTTTCTCCTACCATTCATTTCATTCCTATCATTTCTTTATATAATCTCTTTGTGATCACCATCAGCAGAACCAGCCAGGCTTTCTCCACAAGCCACAATCTTCCGTCTGTCTGTCGCTCTCGTGGGCCCAAATAAAGAAGACAGAAGGTTGTGGCTATGAGATGGGTTAGACTTACATGTAGGCAGATGGTAGATGGTTTGGGTTGAAATTGAATGCCGGTTGAAAGCACTGCGGTCACAGACACAGGGTGGATACGATAATTGTCCTCTCCGTTGAAAAAAATGTCTGCAACTTTGACAAAAAGGCACTTCGTAACTATACTATGTTCCATGTAAAATTTAACCGAAACTTGGAAATATTTCAGATTGAAGTTCATGGACGATTTTAAAGAATTTTTTAAAGTAGAATAAACAAATTAACATTTCGTTGCGAATTAAAATACACAATTGTGTAAATTTTCCTCTACATGTAACCATAGCTAATGATACTGAAATACTACAAATATAACTAGGAAAGTGAAGTTCTTGGATGTACTTAATAAGTACAAAGCGACCTGTGACAAAAGCTTGATCTTCCACGTAGAACAGCTTAGCGTTTTTTTGGCTTAATGGGATGTCAGATCCTAAATGATTCCCCGCATCCCCTTTGTTTCTCTGGTTATAAATGAGCTCAAAAGTTGTCATCTCTTAACTCTCAGCTCGACTTAATGAATAATGAAATTCCAGCAACGTACCGACGACCTGTCATTGAAGCCATCCTGTCAAATTCCTGGAAAGTAAGCCCATTGTGTCCCAGCGTCTAATGGAGAATTAATTGAAAGTTCCTAATTGAGATAAAATGAGAATTTCTTTCGAATTTTGCGGATTAGTCGTTTTTTTGTTCTAATAGGAATAGGAAAGGATTTTAGTGGAGGCGACTAGCTACAAGGTACAACGCTTCAGCATGGGAAAGTCCAGCGTGGGCAGTCTAGACTGCATGGGCGTAAACCGTAGTCATGGTTACACAAGCATTTCTGGAGATTCTATAGTTTATCGAAGGGAAGCTGGACTTAAACTCTTTGATAGGTTCAAGCCGCTGCCCATGTTAAAATACATGACTGTAACTTCGTTTATTGCGACGAAAATCAAATTCATGAACAATAAGGTTACGATTTTATAGATATTTTGAATTTCTGAAATTCTAGATTTAGGAGGATGTACCGTTTAGCATTGTCCGGTAATTTTTATACACTGGCATGTTATTCTCGTATCAATCCTTGCATTCAAATGTATTATATTCGTTAAAGATAATGTGTATTTGAATTATTAGATTAATTTTTATTTCTATTTTAAACCTAAAATGCCACCCGTGTTTTACATTTTCAAAAATGAATGGACATATTATACGTACATCATGACTAGCAACACCAATTCTTCTGCTCAAGATGACGCAGAAGTTATAGACCGCTTTGATCTTCTGTCTCATTATCACCCACGTCCCCATCTCCACTAATTACTGATTCACACTCGCTTAATCTTTATGCTAATGGGATAAAGGCCGAACGCTATATACTTACATAGTTCATCTTTCATCTAAGCCCTATCCTCTACAAAATCCGCTACATCCTTTGTCTTTCCTTTACATCAAGCATCAAACTAGGAAGATTTATGAGGGATGACGTATTCCAGAAGCTCAATTTGAATATCCAATCATAAAACCCAAAATTGCTCAATGAGTTCTACGTGTTATTGTCTTCCCATCCTCCTCCCCGCTTAACGCATAATAGAAATTCATTCACCCGGAAAATAATATGCTCAAAACAAAAGCATTCCTTCATTCATGTTATCTTCTCAATTTGTATCCGGATTTTGACGTTAAAAGAAATACGCAATCCAGCATTGTATATTATTCCGTTTTATTATTATCTAGTACTCAAAATTTTGTATTTATATAGTTAAACAATTTTCCTAAATGATTAACTCTTGCGCAGCTATATACTTACCAAGGTACCTTGACAACCACTGTAGCCCTATATACAAGGTTAGTTCATCTGGCCAACAAAACTTTGGAATTTCAATTCAGCTTTTTTTTAAATTTTATGCCGGATTCCGACACCTTTTAACACTGTCGCGCGTTGTTTCAAATAACAAGCTTGTAAGTAAACAGAATTTGAACTAGCCTCGATAGCTAATGTACATTTCTGCCACCCGCAATATTTAAATTCCCTACATAAACCATGCGGCACGCTGTATGCTAAACGCTAAACTTTGAGCTGGTCAGCTCTTCCACGTCCCATTCCAAACTGCAGTTGGATTGAAATACGAAATGTAAAAAGGGCAAAATTGTGCACAACCGCAGAAGATGCATTTCTCTGAGGCCGAACACATGTTTTTTTGTGTGCAGTAATCAGAGTTTAAGAATTGTGCATGTACTTGTACATTGAATCTCTCATACCGGTGCATGGCCTAGCCTATCGTGGATTTTGCCATTTGAATTGTAGTCTGAGAATTTTGAGATTAGACGAATTGCAGACATTATGATATGACTATGAGCATCCTGTTAAGGATAAGTGTATGAACATGAACACATTGGTTTTTATGGTATACTTTAAGTACAGAGTGGGTCAGATAAATGAATTGGCGTTTGCACAAATGTTCAAGAGAGTTTGGGTTGAAAGATTCAGAAAACATAGCGTTGCGTTGTCATGTGATGTTAATCCATTCTGCAGCAGCGCCTGGAAATTTGAAATTGAAAAATATTTCCAATGTTTTGAGAAGCTGAATCATCATTTTTAATTTTTAATTCAGTTGAATAATGCCGTTTTGCTAGGTTTCTCCTTGTCAATGTTATTTTTTAAATAGAATAATTATATTTTCCGTATTTTTCTGATCGCAATATCTGAAAATTGAATGGATTACATCGTAATTTGCTGTAAGTCAATGTTAAATATGTTAAGGCACTTCTATTATTTTAGAAGATGTCAACAATTGCATTTTCAAATTTCAAATGTCGCAAAAAAGCTGATCGAAACACCCTGCTTAAATGAAGCCCACGTTTGCAAGCTCAAGCTCAGCTAACTCGGAATGGTGTAATACTTTATTAACAGGAATAGACAGATACATTTTGCAATAAAATTATGCTTGCATAGTATATTGCATCTCAACCTACGTAATTCCAATTGGAAGTGCACATCAAGTGAAGTTCCACGGCGACGCCAGAAAACCTTGAGAATTTTTATTCCCATGCCATTCAAGGTTTTTATTCGAGTGAGTGGATGCCAAATCTCAATTCATTTTGTTTCTCTGAGCTTGTGCTATGCTATCCAGTCAATCTGATCAAGTTTTTAGGCCTCTTCTGGTTTATGCAGGATTTTCAAATTTTAATTAACTAGTGGAATATTGGATGAAGTGAACCAGTCGTCGTGGTCTGCGCAAAGTCCGGCGGGTTGGAGTTAAATATGCGATATGCCTATGCCTATGTATAATGTACACTACCCACAGTGAGCTAGTTTTTCTGCATTTAATTGGCTTGGGTTTAAATTACTTGAATGTCGGGAATTCCAATTCCAAATCTTAATCAACCTGGCACATGTCTAGGAATTAATTTATTAACGAACCTCTGAAGACTGGTCCAATCTTATGTTTTTGTTAATGTTAAAATGAATGATCAAGATCAAGTAATTGGTATTTCAAGGCTGCACTTTGGTGAAATAATCAATAGTCAAGTCATAGACCTGAATGCATTAAACTTTAATATTTAGATATCTACGATTTTATGTTTGGAATTTGATGAATTGAATTTTACCACCACGACACAAACCCTTGACATGATAACTTAATTGTACAAAATGAGGAATTTGTAGATCATGTACCCTGTACCAAATGCCATTTCATTCAAAACAGATCAATGAATATGCAATTTCCTACCTATTTTCAGTTTTTATTGTATTTTGACCAAACGTTTGATTGATGAACGAGCATCGTCCAGATTTTTTTAGAACCTTTTTGTAAGCTTCAACCTCAAGTCATTGAAAGTGGAAGTAGGCAAAATTCTGAATGTTGGAGATAATGCTAAGCGATTTACGCTGAGTTTAACTACTCATGAAGCCATGAAGCCATGAAGCCATGAAGCATAGAAAACTTCTGAGATAAGATATATGATATGACTCCGTCTGAAATTCCTTAAGTGCTTGGCTCAAAAACAGAAATCAAAATGTGTCCATGCAATGACAGCTCGGCCATCAGAGTTCAAAGGTTGAAAACGAAGTGTTCTAATATCAGCTAGCATTGAATATTTTCACATAAGACTTTTTTACAATTGACTAGACTACATATGTGAATCAGCGTCTCGAGTACTTATCTGTTTTACTTTTCCACTAATTTTAATTAAAAAAGTATCTACTTTTAAGTAAACCATTCGGTAAAAATTGCTTTACTGCATAGCTGTGAGCTTTGTAAGCTTTAACCGGATAAAAAAATATATCCTGCAACTAATGAAGCTGATCGATCTGAAATAAAAAAAAAATTGGTGATTTGGATTAACTTTCGATGTTTAAAATTAGTATATATCGCAAATCACAACAAATGATAATTGCAGAATAGAAAGAAAATGGTTCAAAATCAAAACACAGGAATCGAATGAATTCGTGGTATGTAATACGCAGCGTGTCGTAGTTTGTCGAAATGTATTGCTATAGGCTAAATTCCATCTTCAGATGGTTTTTATCTGGTCATAATTCCGTAGTTTTCATGGTCTTGTACCTTTTAAGTTCCCATGGCAACCATTTGTAAATTGTGAGTTGGACATTGTCCGGTTTTGGTTGTACTCACTTTCGGTGCAATATATTGACGAGCGGTAAGCGCTAGCGTAATGTACTGATCTGGCCCGATTGCTTACATTAATTAAGTTTGATTTGCTCATTAATACAGTTTGTTCTTAATCACTGACGTTATTTTATTTGTTTATTTCCGTAGAACTCAATCCGTCACAACCTGAGTCTGCACAATCGGTTCATGCGCGTGCAGAATGAAGGGACGGGCAAGTCGTCTTGGTGGATTCTGAATCCGGATGCGAAGCCAGGGAAGGCTGCACGGCGACGAGCGACGTCAATGGAAACGTCCAAATTCGAAAAGAAGCGCGGACGAATTAAGAAGAAATTGGATGCGATACGAAATGGAGGCCTAGTCACGCCATCCCCGCCCAACTCTCTCTCAGACGGAATCGACTCCTTCCCTCAATCTCCACATGTAAGCACACAAATTATGTTATCTGTCGGCCATGACAACACTACGTGTGGACCCGTTCTAAAATCTTATGCTGGATTTTTTTTTTCACAGGTCCATAGTATGTACAACTTGTCTCCGTCAGACTTCCGGGCTCGTGCTAACTCGAATGCAAGTTCGTGCGGCGGGCGCTTGTCACCCATTTTGGGTGAGAGCATTGAACACTTTGGAAGCCAAGATGGTGAGAGCAATGGGTGGGACTTTCCGTCATATGCCAACTACGCTTCTCCACAACAAATCGACAGATTCGGAACGGACCAACTCGCCCTCGGACTCGCCAACACAATGAAGCTCCAGGATAACAACGGATACGAATTTACACAGGGATACCACAACACTCAGCAGCAGCAGGTATACTGAAATATGGAATGAGAACCACGCCTTGTTGGATTTGGATGAAATATATCCATTTCGTAAATACGACATAAGTACCTATGTTCAAATAGAATATATTTATATATGTAATTATATACTTCAGACTTTTTCGGGTGGTATCGTTGGAGCTCAAAGCAGTGAATTTCGAAGATCTCCTGGTCCTTTTCCTACCACCATCAAGGTAAATTCAACTGAAACACATACTGTAATGTTGAAATTGAAGAATACATACATTCTACAAAGTAAACAAACTAAAATCCTATCAATGCTTTTTTGTTATTGGTGCTTTTGCTTCTAAACATTTCCAATTTCCAATGGCTGCAATGAGGCATGCAGCAAAGCTGGTAGAAGCACCAATAATATACACTAATTTGTTGTTCGTCCCACAAAACCCGCACAAAAATTAACGAAACTTCAAGTTTTACGCTCATGGCGGTTGTATATATATTTTGAATTTTTGCCATTTCGTTAGTACGCTAGAATCTATGTATGATGATTTTTTGTTCTTTGTGGATATTCGTTAGTGCTATTGCCTTATTGAGATTGAGAATCTCATTCTTAATTGTCGATAATAATAGTAAAAGGGTGGGATTTTACCAAGCACATAATAATCTTCTCCTAGCGTTTAAATAATTTCACGAAAAGCATAAATACCTTTTCGAGCACATAAGTAAACTTTCGAGCGCATATGTAATTTTTCGAGCGCAGAATTAACTTTAGAACGCAAGAGTATATTTCGGAACACATAAATAAGTTTCAGAACACGTAAATAACTTGCGAATCGCAAGACAAACTTTTTAAACAAAAGAAAATTTTAATATAAATTTGTCGCGCTGAATTGTAAATTTTGTAGCCGAGTGGTAACTTCTCGCATGAAGATTTCTTCACGAATATCTATTTGAATTAGGTATCGTCATTTTATTCTGAAACTTTGAACTTTACAAGATGCATTTCATTAAACACCGATGAATTTGAAGTAGCAAAATAGAAAAGTCTTTTATTGACGAATAATTGCTTTCCTGGACTTTGATGGTCGACCTAGTTTTCGTTTAAGATTGATTGGCGTCTGCTTGACCATGTCATTGACCACTGACCACGAGTAATTTGAGGAGTAAGTATAGCAAGTCAGGTTTCTAGTCGTCTAGCGCCTAGCGCGGCGTCTAGCATGTCAGGTTTCTCGTCAAGTGCGTCGTCATGTGCGTCTTCTATATCCTTTTGGTCGCAAGGTGCCCTCAGGCAGGTTTTTCACTTACATCAGGCTTGCCGGAAGCATATACCTTGGTTGTTTGGTTGTTGCCTTTTATATTCAGCACTTTTGGAGACACTTTTACCCAATTTTATTTTGCATGCGTTCGAAGTCTATTTTTATGCGCTGCAAAATTCATTTTTAAATACTCCAAAACTAATTTCTTTAATACTCCGAACGTATTTTTTAACACTGAAAATGTATTTTTCTAGCGCTCGAAATATATTTTTTATGCGCTGCAAAAATCATTTTTTAACTCTCCAAATATTTGTCCCCATAATAAAATAGCACAATAATGTCTCCTTTTATACTAGAATGCGCTTGTTCTTGTTGCAGTGCAGTACAAATACCAGCGTTGTTGTTCACCAACCGAACTAACAATAATTTTGTTATATTTCAGAATGAGGGTAATGGAGAGCTGTTGAACGGAATGTATGGTGTTCCATACGGTCAAAGCTACTTGCCCGACCCATCCTGCCCCTCACTACCCGAGCACGGTGTGTCGAAGATGCTGGGTCTCAACGGAGGTGGTGACATGGTTGACGGAGAGCTGGAGTTCAACCTGGACCTGGGTGCCAACTCCTTCGAATGCAACGTGGAGGAAGTGCTTCAAGGAGAATTGAGTTTGGGGGAAGGCATCGACTTCAACTTTGGACCCACGCCCACCTCCTCCTCCGGCGGGGGCAACAACCACCAAGTCCAACCCGTCACCTGCTAAAGCCCCGAACTACATACAACACTACAAATGTCTCATGTGTTCAAAAAGTTGGATACACGAATACTGAAATGGTTCAAATTGGCGATTTATGGCAACTCTATAGAACATTATAAAATGATAACGACATCTACAGTTTTCCGATTAATTTCCTATTTAAATTCTGATATACTAATATAATACAACTTGTTCTGTGTAAGATATTTTGATTTAGTTCGAATAGTCAAGCCTTCTAGTTTTTAAGTTACGTACCTATTCATTATCTAATTGTTCTTTGTTGTCGTTCATGAACCTATGAGTGTTAGGTTTTATTTTAACAAATAATGTAGTTGCTGCTCATCCCGACAGTTTGTTATCGTTGCTTAGCTGGGCCAATTTCAAATTCATGAATTCGTGTATCTGATTTTTTGTACTTCCACAAATACTGTTGTTGCGTACCTTTATTTTCTGGAATGAAACTGATGTGTTTTGTAACAGAATCAACCACAGACAGGCAGGGTACGTGCGCTAATTGGCCTCAGGGCCGAGTTGACGGACTGACATGTGTCAGAGTTAAGAGAATGCGAGTGAACGCGATCGTTCAACTGAAATTGAAGACAAAATATGTTAAAGTCATGGATTAATAGAACTGTGTAGTTTTACCATTACGTACCATGTGAAACTATTATGAAGGTCGCTATAGTTAAGTTTTGAAAGAATGAACTGGAATTGATTGCAGCTTGTGAGCCTTTTAACTCTGACAATGGCAGACGGACATTATGGGAAATGGCGACGAAGAGAAATTGCGCTGGCAGAAATTCTGGAATGGTCTACGATACTAAACACTAAACCTGTCACATGACAAATCCAATTTTATTTTAATTCTTAGTGTTT
>JAQFYU010001702.1:0-13950 GCA_034694905.1 Ceratophysella granulata
GAACTTACCCTTTTCTCTTCATAATCATCCGAACGAGGCTACTCGGGTCATTATTGACCGCATTGAGGTTCAGGTAGCCCTGATGAGATGGGTAGGGCATGCCTGACATCAAGTGACCATAATTATGTCCATGAAGTAGTCCGTTGAGACCCAATCCGCCCTGACAGTCAAATAAAGCACAGACAATGGAGCCCGTTCCAGCCAAACCGAAGAGGATAACGGCGAAGATTAGGATTGACTGGATGACGGGTGCTAGGAAGGCGGCCACTGATTGGAGCAGATTGTACTTCATCCCGGTGATACTCTGAATCATCTGCCGTACAATCAAATGTTTAAAAATCTAAAGTTGAATTCAAAATGCATTTTGTAGAAAAATCTTACATGATTCGCCATTTCCGTGGAACTCGTCCCATTCAAATTATTTGCTAGCAAGTGTGTGGCTATGGACCTGAGATGGCGGACATCCGGATCCGCTGGAACTTGAGCGTCACTTCCATTCACACATGCACAACAATAAAGGAGTCCGAATAAACTGAAAAGTAGGAACTTCATGATGGACAGATGGGATTAATCTTGAAATGTGAACTTTGAAAGACAAAGCTAATCAGGGATTTAAACGATGCTTTCGCACAGACTGCCGATTTTATACGCGGAAAGGAATTTAAATTTTTAATTTATTCAAAAATCCACTCAGTTAAAATTACATTGGTTTGAAATGGGTTTATGGAGTTTAAAACCAGCTTCCCGTGACACTCAAAGTAATTATAAGTCTTTTAGGGAGACGATAAATGGATGAAATCGATGCCCTCTTCAGTATTTAAACTTGTTCATCTGGAACGAAATAAAATTCTATGACAAAGGACAAGGGTCATTCCAAAAACTTAAGTTTTACAACATGGTCAAAAGTTCATCAACGAATACGCATCAATTTTGACGGCAGTATTCAAGCGTAATCCGTGATTTCTTGATTTGATCTGAATTTTAGCATAAAATTGACATTGATACTCATGTGCGAAAGACATACGATAAAAGACGGATAATTTTTTGCAAAAGAATTTAGTTAATTTTTGTGTTAATAAATTATTCAGTTTCAGCGATGTTGCATTGGTAGCTCATTGCAGGTTACCAGATTTGTATTTCTGGTGTGGAATGAAGGACGACTTAGTAGATATAAACAAATAAAAACCGTTTTAATTCATTAGTGAACCAATACCATGTGTGGACTTATGGAACGCCCCTCGTATGCTGCAAAGATGCCATGTAAAGAACAGGAGTCAAAAGCAGAGTTAACGATTGTTTTATATTTACAATGAATCGCTCTTAAATTCCATATTTAAATATGCCTTTAACACAAAATTATTAACACATATATTTAATACAATTTACAAATCTTTTTATTAATTTCAGTAAACTTTTTGATTGTTACATTTTACAATTTTGTACAATTACATTGAGTGCTTTCCAATTTCCCTTAGATTTAAGATTTATTGCAACTTACAAAATTTGTAAACCACTTCAGCAGGTAACACGTAGTGTACTTAAAACCATGAAGACATGTACACCCTGAAATTTAGCACAGCCCATCCTGTGTCAAAATCAATAAGCTTGAATTGTGAGCTCAATTAACTCCTTAAATTCAATTAGACATTTTTAGCACAGATAATAAACTTTCGATGTCAACCTGTACATATTTTATGAGCAACAGATCCGGCATCTCACATTGACTCACTCAGTGCTCGGAATTTTAGTGCACATGATGCCAGAGTCATAGCCGTTTGAGGTCCTCAGATGGATCTCCTACTACTGCAGGTTCAGAGTTTTATGTTTTGTAGAACTGAGGCTTGAGTCGAAGTGTGCTTATTTGGGCTATTGTTCTCTAATTTTTGTACAATGATGTAAGCTAACACCTTTGACCTAGAGAATAATCTATCAGTAAACGTTTTCATTTAGGCTTAATTAATATTCACAAAAATATAACTATCGGCATTCGAATTAATTATAATAAATAGACCAATATTAATAACCCGGCTCAATGCATTATGTATTATTTACAAAACTAAACAAATTAGATACGTGAATTTCTACTTTGTTTTGGAATTCGAAGGTCCTGATTGATCTTGGTTGAAGCTGCCGTACTTCTGATATCCGTCATCCAGAGCCTGGTACACAGGCCTCGCTTGGTCATAGTAGTCGTATGTGTTCCTACAATAGTAACAGAACCAATGAAACTACTTCATTGTCATTCGAGCAGCAAATGACATAGGTAACACAGAAGATCAGAACTACCTGTTGAAAGGATTTGAGAATGCAGACAACGTATTTGCCAATCCGCTTCCAGTTCCAGTTCCTCCGCCACCAGCGTTTCCAGTTCCGTTCAAGCCCAGACTTCCAAATGCTGCCGAGCAGTCCACTAAGCTACATGTGAAAAATGCTGCTCCAGCCACGAGGAAGGCAATGAGCACAATTAGCAGTAACGGTGGGATGAGAACAGCCTTCAGTGCGGTGAGCATTGTCAAAAGTCCGCCTTTAATCTGTAAAATACAAAAATAAATAATGGATTAACTGCCGTTTATAAAATAATTGTAATCTGTTGAAAGGGTAGTTGCGATTTACAACTTAGTTGTCATGCAGCATTTGAGTGCGGGTTTTGTAAGGTGCTGTGATAATGTAGAAACTCTCTGATTTTGAAAACATAATACAAAACTGCTTTTAAATTTGATTATAAAAATAGTTTTCACATTATTTTTCAAGTGTTGATTAAAAAATCTGAATCTTAAGATTACGATTTTGTGAAAGCGAAGGAATTCGGATATTTTGAAAAGAATAAAAATCAACCTTCTGATTTTCGAAATGATAAAAAAATGGTTATTTTAAATCCCAAAATCGTCTGACTGCTTAGTTCAAGAATCGTGCATTAAAGTCACCTGCATTTTACCATCTATTAATTTTGAGCGCAGTTTTGGACTTGGTTTTGAGTTTTTGAATTTCATACGAAATTTTACTGTATTCGATGCGTTTTTCTAAAGAAATCTGTTTGGCTTTCATGTCCCCAAGTCAGAATTTAATTATTATAATTATGCATGAATAGAGAGACTAACCAGGACAGCGGAAGTGCCCAGCGTTCCAAACGAGCCACCCAAATTATCCATGGTCGTGTCAAGGCCAGTTCCAGTAATTTGTCCACCTGGATTGATGTTTGCTTGTGGATTATTCGTAATATTAAATGGCCAAGGAAGCGGTATAGCTCCAAACAGTTTTGGAACAACTTTCTCCCCGGAAAATGTAACTTTCTTTTCACCAAACACTTCTTTCTTCCGAATTTCTCCGTTTTTCTCTTCACTAAGAGAATCAAGCTTGTTTCCAGAAGCACAGAGTGACACAGAGAGTAAACCAACTATCAAAAATAATAATTTGGAATTTGAGAAATTAGATTTAGTTAACCGCCGTTCCATTTTTTAAAAATAATTTAGTTAATTTTAAACCCGTCAGTTTAAAGATTTATTTGTTGCTTTCACTATATTATTTTCTTAAAAGCACAGGTGATAAGTCTTAGGCACCGAAACGTTTATAAAGACGGATACGACGACCCATATTCAGTATTTATAACTGACGGCTGATGAGTAGTGTGACAAGGAGGTCAGGCAGAAGTCTTCAGTTTGGGCTTGTAGCCGTGTTAGAATAAATTCAGGGAAAAACATAATTCACCACAACACATCACTTCCGTCTTGCCGCCGTGGTGTGGATTGGTACATGATCTTCAGTAATGTGGATCCACCCCTTCCAAAATTTATTCCTGGCTCCAAAAGACTCGGACTTAAGTAAGACAAAGGGAAGCCTGTGGACCCAAAAATAGTATTCCAACTTTCCATGGCATCCTGTTATTGTTCTAACATTTGACAAAGACACGCCGCAGCATCTTATTAGTGGCATGGTAAAGGTTCATACGAGGGTTGTCTCAGAATGTGTTGACTTTTTCTACAAAATTGGTAGCAGTCAATTTTCAATATATAAAATTCAGCGACTGCGATGCGAGCATATAAAATGAACCTGGTCAATTTTCATTATTTGTTTTCCATGGTTTTGCTTCCAATATAATTTGATTTCTGCAAATAAGCTTAGGTTTACAGCTCTTGTTAAGATAAACGTGTAAAGCCTTGCATGTTGAAGGGGTTGGTTGCTTTGAGTGTTAACCTAGTGAAGTTCAAACCAGTGCTTATATATGTTTTTAATTGATATTTTAATTGGAAACTTGAATTTTTTAGGATTTTCCGGGTGTTTAACTCAAACAGCCGGTTAAAACTTGTCAAAATCTCGGATTCGGATGGTAAAACATAGATTTTCAATTTTTAAATCTTTGCCCACCTAAATTCCAGGAAATCAGATATTGATATTTTCACAGTTTGAATTCAAATAAGGCAATCATAATTATTCAACCTAGAAATCTTGCTCTATTTCGGTGTATACAAACAAGCATCCGGACGCGACCAAAACCTAATCCTTGCGAATCACAAAAAACTTATGAAACAACCCTCGTCTCGCCACATTAACTCATACGTTTGAAATAGGGATTTGACTTACGAATCCATGTCTGACTCTGACTCTGCTGATTGAGAATTTGACCTGAGCCCAACCCATCTCAAATCTCAATTGTTTGTCCTCTTCGTCACCTTTCCTTCTTCGTCACCAACATGCAGAACAACCGGGAAGTGATACATATGCCATGCGGATAATGAGCTCTGTCCCTGTCACATGAGCATACCAAGATGATCCTGCCGTATCTACGCATTCCTATTCTTATCTTCCAATCATGCAAAACATTGTAGTTTGTAGTAGGCCTTTTACATGCCGATTAGTGCGGATCGTTAAAACAATACAACTCAGCAGGAATTGGAATGTCTTGATCCTGAAAGGTCAATGGAAAGGTCGTTGCGGTTCTTGTATGCTTTGCTCAATGAAGGGTGACGGAATGTTTGTTGTTTCGGAGACAATAAGTCGAACACAATTTTGTCAAAAATGAATAAGAAATCATTAAATATTCAGTATAAAAACTTCTTGAATAAATGTCAAAGTTTAAACAAAAGGGCAACAGAAATTCCAGTTTTGGTGTTAGCAATGCGTAACCAATCAGTTTTTACGACTGTTTAGATTGATTTTACGACCCAGGATTTCACGCATCAGGTGAAACGTCGTCTTCCAATCATCGACAAAAAGGCTTGCGGAACTATTTGTAATTCCCAATGCTAGAACACGGATTCATGCAGGTTCAGGTCAACCAAGCTTATTTTCAATTTTCATTGTTGTGCTACACTGGTTGTGCCCTTTGCTGTTCTCACCATTCCATTTAGTTCCGTTCCAAATCCATGCATTTGCATTACTGAACTGACCAATGGAATACTCGTGCATTAGCACTCAAGCAAATATTAATTAGAAATGAACTCAGTACTCAGATATTCTTGTAATTGTAAAGTTAAAATTACATTCTGCTGAAAGCTTACTCTAAGACATTCACAGTTGGTTTGGGTATCGCTAATTTGTCAAAATTTTCTGATAAATTGTCGGTTACAGAAATTATGTGAGAAAGAAGGTATTTGAACGTTGATTTGGCAATTGTGTCAATAGACTCGCTGCAGTCAGGGTAGATCTTGGAACACTCTCTCTCATCTTCCAGACCAATGGCAATTGCGGCTTTCTGATTAGCTGGAACAGTGATGATCTTTCGACTAAATAAAAAAAATTCTATTAGAAAATCACGAGCTAGAATTTTTGCAAATATCATAAATAACGTTAAATTGCGTTTAACTCAACTCGAAAACCGGAACTTAGAAACTACATAACATAAGAGCAGCCCCATCATAAATCATAGAAACCGCAACCATCAAGATTGAGGATAGAGTCAATGAAAGCCGCAACACTAAAACAACAACATAAATACCGCAACATTAATAAATATTAAGAAGCGGTCTCACTCATCCAAACTACAGACATTATTTTAAATCCCATTTATGGGGTCAATTTTGTGTGCAATTTTATTTTATTTTCCAACTTTTTTGGAGAAAAAAAACCTACGGTTGGGGAAACAAAAGCATTAAAAAGAGCATTATAAAAATCGCAATATTAAACATATCAACATGAAAAGCAACAATAAAACCAGTAAATATATATCCGCAACACCAAAGAACAACAAACTAAAAACCGCAACAATAAAAACAGTAACAATAAAAGTTGCGCTACAAAAAGTTGTACCATAAAAGCGCCAACAATATTAAAGCAGCAACATGCAAATCTGCAACACGTAACACAAAAAACCGCAACATTAAACGCAGCAAGCAGCAACATACGAAGGCAACAATAAAAACAGCAATATAGAACCCGAAAAACTAAGAACCACAACATTAAAACCGCGACGTTAAAAGCAACATCATATAAACCGCAACACTAAAAACAGCAAAATAAAAACGCAATAATAAAACCAGCGAGACAAAAACCGCAACACTAAAAATGCAAGATAAAATCCACAACACTAAAAAATCAACATTAAATCCGCAACATTAAGAACAGCAACAAAATCAGAAACACTAAAAACACATCATAAAACCTTCCACATTTTAAAGCAGAAGCATAGCGTAAAAAACCGCAACATAAAAGCGGCAAAATGAAAATCTGAAACACTACAAACAAGAACACAGAAACTGGAACACGAAAAGCAGCAACATTGCGTCTTCTAGTGTCGCTATTGGATTTTACGGTTCGTGTTTTCGTTTTGATGTTTCGAATTTTACGTTGCGGTTTTTATGTTGCAGTTGCGCCTTTTACTTTGCGGTAATGTTGAGGATGTTAAATTATTTGATATATTCAACGTGACAATACTAATGGGTCCCGGCGTAGGCGTATAACTTAGTTTCTTACCTCACGAAGTGATAGAATGTAAGTACAGGTCTGGGCATATACTTGAAAATCCCGTGAGAATGACAGACAAGAAGGAGCTTGCAAGAATCTTCCAATTCTGGAAGGAACAGAAATGCGCTGTCCATAAAGTTCATGAATTTTGAAGAACCTTCAGAATTCAAGGAGGAAGTTTCATTTTGGAGAAGCCAGGTGGGATTGCTCTGACTAAGATTCATATTGGCATTCTCCCATTTGTTCGAATGGAAGGACCGACTGAAAATGTGGGAATCCAATTCCCAATCCTTGAGTGCATCGTGAATGTGGTAGCGTCTGGGCGGAAGTCCCCACAAGTACGAAAGCGGACTCACCAGAATCCCGAAGAACATAATGAGGGCCAACCTATGAACACAATTTTTAGTTTTTAGGTTAAATAGGTTTTTAGTTTAGCGGTTACTAATGCGATTCGTCCTGGATAAAAATTAAGAAAAACCAATTTGGCAAAACTACTTTAACGACACTCATTTTTTAAAACTTGGCATTTGCACTAATAGAACGTACGTACAATTTAATTTCGCACCAATTCATTATGACCCGTTCGTCAGTTTCTGTTCAGCCTAAAAATATTTTTTTAAATACTAGTTTGATTAGGGATGATGGAAAATTACAAAAACGAGTAGCAAAATTATGGAAAAGTATAGATACATGAAATTTATAAATCTTTTTTTTAAATCAGGAATCATGAAGAAATTAAACTACGAAATCCCTTAAATGGCGTTCAACCTCATTCCCTAATATCACAAATTCATATTCAATTTTTATTAATAATTTAAAATAACTTACATTCCTCCAAGAACGAGGGAAAGTGGTCCACCGAGCGGAGCTCGGAGCGTATTGGAAATATCGTAGGGAACCGAAAAAATGAAACCAATATTGAGGGGCTCGGATTGTTTCCTTACATACGAATTGACAGAAATTACTTGAAATAATGTCAACAGAAGTACAAACGCACAGAAGCGGAAATGCACCATTTTGAAAAAATGAAATCAGCTCAAATTTTTATTAAATCGTTCTTGGAAGTCAGAAAAGCAATGAGCTAGCATTGAAACGAGAAAAATGAGCCGTCTATTATGACCATGACTCGTCAAGCAGGACGAGCTAACGGTATGCACTCTAATGACAATCTCAAGTTAAAAATACTTCCAATTTGAAGTTCTGCGTAGTGCAAGCTAAAAATGCCCATATTAACTGATTCTAATTATCATTTGGGTACTTAGCACTGAAATCATATTTAAAGGGTCAAAGTTTGAGGTTTCAAGTTCACATGAGCCTTTCAGTTCCTTAAGGATGCCACTTCAGCTTATGAGCGATAATTACAGCAAAAGTTATATTTACCATATACATTATTTCACCACGTGACAACTGAATCTTCTGACTTCTGCAAGAATATCTGCAGAGCAATTCAGATCTTCTTTATCTGGCGTAGAACTTGGTTTTAATTCATTTTAAATACTTCGATTATTAAATTCATTTAGACGAAAACAATTCACAGATTAAAATCGAAATAATTTTTTTCCCCATAGAATGCTGAATTTTCATCTACTCCTCCTTCTGACGATCATCCCGACACTTCCAACGCCAGTTTTGTCCAAAGGTCAGTACGTCCAGCCACTGAACATGGGCATGCAAATGGCGATTCCCTATGACATTGGGAACATCTTCAATCGCCCAATAGCTGCTGTGTCCGCAGTAGTTTTAACTGTTTCCATGGCCGTGATCCTCTTACTCGGAATCATCACATCTCCTTTTGGCTACATGTTGGGAATTCCGTCGAGGAAGTATGTCATGGGTGGGAAGCCGGACAGACCTGTACTGGACTCGAGAAGCTTCACGACAGAAGACAATTTGGAGTACATGGACCGGATGTTCTATCTCGTGTCAGCTGACATGGAGCCGAGTTGCAGATTCTACACAATCTGCTTTGCTCATGGAGCATTCAAGCATTTCCCAGTGACTGTTCTCAAGCTGTACAGATATTTCAGGTAAGTAGATTTTGAATTTCCGGCCAAATAGCGCAAAACAAAAAGGCACGGTGCAAAAATGACTAATATAAACTCAGACATATAACAAAAAAATGCGCTTTCCTTATCTAATCTAAAGAACTCGCGACGATCTTTTGGTGTTCTTTGGGATTGCGCTTTTTAAATAGCGATTTTAGTAAAGCTTTTTTTGTATCGCGTTCTTATTTAGCGCTTTTTGTAACGCGATTTTTATATCTCGCTTTTTGAATACAGCGAATTTCAAGATTTTATCATTGGTTTAAATTTAATGTCTTATATCCGAAAAATGAGAGTACGGATTTAAAATAGCCAATCTATTGAGTATCATGGATCAAAGGTCAAAATGCAGGGAATATGACCTTGGTTTATTTTATTAATTATTTTTATATATTTCAAATCAATAAATGACCTTAAATATAAATTATTATCCATGTGCGTCATGAAATCCAAAAGCCTCCACAGGTTAATTTTTCTTAATTTGCGATTTTTGTTTCACGAATATTAAATTTTGCTTTTTGTTTTTCGGCTTTCCTATGTCTTAAGCCGCTTTTCTTAGCTTGAAGAGCTCGCCGAGTAAATCTCCTCGCGCAATTGTCCCCTAGGAATTGTCGACGAGCAATTTTCGCAATGGGCAATTGTCGCCAAACAATTATTGTCGCCTGAGCAATCGTCCTCGCGCAATTGTCGTGTTACACTTAAAACGTACTCCTTCACCCTTAGATCTTATTTGCCGTATTTCGTACTCTTAAGCCTTCACCTTCCACTCTATCTTTTTTTAAACTTTTTTATTGTCATAGATTAAGAGACAAACAAAGCAATTAAGTAAAGTTGCTCATATCAAACCCAAAAATTGCTTCAGGCGCTGTAAAACGGAAAACATCATCGTAATTTGTAAGAAATGTCATCAAAATGGCTTCCCAATTAATTTTCTTAATTTATATTCAGCAAAGATCTGAGTGATGTGACGCAGGAGTTCAGAGAAGCTGTTGACATTGGACTGGAGGACAATGTTCACTGCGAAGAACGATATAAGGACTGTTCAAGATCCATTTTCTCAATTCTAGTTGAAACTTTGGTGAGCTGGCTACCACAGAGAGCGAGAAGACAGACACGAACTAGAAGAAATTAATTTTGTACATGACTAATAGTAACCATTTTAAAAAATTGCTGATTACTTGAGACGAAGAGGTGTACCAGTAATACCGGGAATGCTACTTAAAACTTTATATATTTCATTAAATTAAACTCGTTTGTTCTGTATCTCTACTTGGAATTAAGGGCATTTCCGTCTTTTTTTTGAAGAAATTTTTGATAAAATTTGCTTCTCGCTAACCAAACCCGAGTTGAAATAGGTCATTCTATTGTATTGTTTAATCCTGAGCAAGTTTTTCATATCCCTCCAAATCCCAACATATTCCACCTATTTTTGAACTGGTAAAAAATCACTAACATTAATAAATATTAATATCCATGCCACACAAAATATTCTTGTAAATTTAGAATAATACTCTTACCATATAGTTTAAGTGCCTAACTGTATTTCAATGAGTAGGAGATGAATCTCTTAAAATTTTCAAACAATTGAATCATAAATGAATCTAGAGTCATCAAAATTCTATTTTATTTCATTTTATTCCTGATGATGTCAATGTCAGTGTTCATAAAATATTCCAATTATGTGAAATCAGAACTAGACTGGAACATTCAGAATAGCAAATGAGAGTGTTAAAAGCGCTGTAGCGGAGTGGAAGGTTGCTCGAGCTACCATTTGTCGGTAAGCTGCTTCTATCCCGCCGCAGAACCCGCCAACACACTTGAGTCCCTTGTCACACTTGATGGGTGCCTTGGGATGGTCCGTGCACTCTGACCCTAATGCTCCCACGCAGTTATTGTCCTTCTGGACATACACGAAAGGCGGTTTCTGTGACAAACATTCACACCGACGCTTCTCCCCACATTGCATCCGGATTCCGCCAAATTGACACATTCCCCAGGCGATCGCATCGTCACGCTCCTGTTTCATTCAAATACATTGTAGTTGAAATTTCCAACCTTAATTGTAAGGATTTAAAATCGGAATACCTTGATGAGATAATTTTCAATTAGCTTGTGTTCATGAAGTCGTAGTTGGTAGTTGGTGTAGTCCACAGCAAAGTAGCGAGAAAAGAGTTTTTCATAATTCTCATGTTTGCAAGTACTGCCGATTTTAGGCGGTTTCGTTTTATGTTTTTCTGCACCGTAGACGGGTTTCCCTGTAGTTGGACTCGTTGTATGATTCACCCTGTCTTCACCCAGAGACACGTCACTGTACTTGAAAATTGTGTCCGATCGGATCTTGTTCTGACTCAAACTCAGCTTAATGTCAACTTCTCGGGAGTCGAGTCGAAATGGATCGTACTTCTGTGGCTCAGTTGGAAGTGGCAGGAGTAGAAACAGAACAATTGATCCAAGTAACTCGGACCACTGAGAATTGTCAAATGTCAAATTAAACAATAGATTTGAAAAGATTTGGGAAAATAATGGATTTCACATGGGCTTACCATTATGTTTTTGTTCCTGGGTGTCCAGTTCAATTGACAAATTGACAGATTTCTAGAAGCACGTAAATCTAATTTTTTTCTAATAAAAAAAATTAAGAAAAAACTTAGAAATAACACTAACGTAAATACGAAACTCCTTCCGTCGTCATGAACATAAACTGGGAAAAACGTGTTACAAGGAAATTCGGTTTTTTGATACACATTCAAATTCAATATATTTGATTTTTATGCAAAATACTGCATTTAAAACATTAAGTACTCAGAATTTAATTTGCAAAGCTAAGTATATGCAGAAAATTAAGAATATATTAAAACCAGCTGAACTTGGAATGGTATCTTATGCACCAGCCATTGAAGCTGAGGTAAGTTCCTCGAGGACAGTGGTAGTTAAATCCAATCGCACCGTATGCACCTTCTTGTCTCCTAAATCGAGTCTCTTCTGAAAAAACTGGAAGGATCTTCAAAATCCCAAAATCCCAAATCCAACAGAAAAGGAGTAGAATGAGAAATTTCGACACAGGAAATAATTTCATTTTCAAAAGTACTTAAAATCTTTTCAATTGTTTTTAACTTTGATCAATCAGAAAAGGCCGTTCAAATTTTGATAAACCTAAAACGTGCTAAAACAGCCTGACCTTCTGTGGTAACTGAATTCCACCAATTCAACTCAAGAATTTTTAAAAAAATGTATAATGAATCCTATTCATGGAACCGAAATCCAAAGACTGACATGACTGAATGAAATAAGATGGACGGATGTGGCGTTTGACCAGAGTATTCTGAGAATTCAGTATGGAGCTAACTTAAACATACTCCATATCAACACAGTATTTGTACCGGGATGACACATGACATTTTAATGTGGTCACAGGTCCTGTGTCGTGTTGTACCTAAAAACTACAGTGAACATAGTAAACCTTTTAAAGACTTGGCGACGACACACAAAAAATTAGAGGACGACTGACAGAGGTTTGACTTTTCTCAGACTTTGGAAACTGATGAAAGACCATCCCACAAAACTCAAAACAAATTACAAAAATTTGCAAACATTGATGATAGAATGAGATATTTTGCGAACAAAAAACATTAAATCTTTAAACAATTTTCGCCAAAATACCTGTTTGATTTAAAAATCCTTCCACGCCAATCAAATATTAATTTTTTAATATATTTTTCAGAAATCATCTAGCATGTTTATGTATTTGTATCAAGAACATTGCAAAATTTTTAGGCAAAAAGACGAGTAGACGAATTAGTAATTTGATTTAATTGATTGAGCACCAATCCTTTATTTATTTGCAATCATAGTTTTTTAAAAAGTATATTGTCTGACACATTGTCCATTGTAGCTCCTCCGATAACCTTGTCGACAGCGGCCAGCTGTAGAACATCCTAAACAAGTGTAATGATAGGGAATGACTGGACGGATTTGTCCCTGGCTGAGAACAATGAGAGAAATCAGCAAACATGCCGCACTGTAGATGACCAATTGAAGTAACTTCATCTTTCGAGTAACTGTAAACAACAAGAATTCAGAACGATATTGAATTGTATGGGCTTACATCATCTTGTTTAGAAATGTTTAATTTACAATTTACCCACAGATTCAATTGAATTTCCTCACCGAGCAATTGCTTGAGTTCAATTTTAATTATTAAGAATCAACGTGTTTTCAAAATTCCATGATGTACGGCATCCTTTGCAGTTGGTTGTTGGATTGCTGGAGAATTTCGAGTTATTAAACGAGCATGTAAAAGCATTTCCTTTACAATTTTCACAGGAAATGGTGGTGGACAGACTCCAATCCAAGCTATGCTCAACCTAATCAAAGCTTATATTCCTAAATATAGAATTTGGTTCGAGTATGGAGCACAAAATAAAATTTTATTAATAATGCCGACTAAATTGGCAACTTCTGCTCTTCCCAAATTAACTAATTCATTTTTCATAAAAATATCGTAGAATGGAGCTTAACATGAAAAACTTAGAAGGAATACTGTCTGACACACTGTCCATTGAAACTTCGTCGAGCCCCAGGCCTGCAACGATTCGCCCACTTGTTGAAACAACCCACGCACTTCAGTTCGTCTTTCAATCCGGATCTGTTGGGATTTGGATTAGGATTCCTGAACCGATTTGGACGTCGAAGTCGACTTCTGTCCCAAGACTGTGCTTCAGCGAATACACTAAAATAAACCAGTATCACAAAAATGAAGAAACACAATAGACTGAGCTTCATTTTTAATAACTGTGTTAATTGTAAGGGTTTGCAAGGGCGATAACTATAACTACTATGATTATGTTGTGATTTAACCTTGTCTATATAAAATATATAAAACGGTAGACGACCCTTCCTGTTCATTTCTCAGAAGGAAGTTCCTGTCCAGCCCTGTTTCCACAATTTAAAGCTATAACTACTTCCTATGTTGAACATATGTGTTCCACGAGGGTTGTTTCACCCGAATTTT
>JAQFYU010001703.1:0-13944 GCA_034694905.1 Ceratophysella granulata
TCCACCCCCTACGATTTTAAAGTATAGGTGCAACAATCAATGCTCCACCCTCCTCCACCCTCCACATTTCCACCCTCAACCCTCCACCACGTCCACCCTCTTCCACCCCCTGGGATTTCAAAGTATAGGTGCAACTCAGCCCATCTTGCATCTATCTAATCAGCGTTCCCAGTTCTTAAGTCAACATTTTGTTCTCAATACACGTCGACTTACTTCTTCTTAACGAAATCAAACCATTACTAGAAATGGGCAAAATTAGTTGATTTTGAAAATCAGTGACGTTTAACACGATTTTAGGTTATATTGATTGTTTTGATTTTGCGAATTGGCTTTTTGATTTTTGCTGCTTGATATTTATCTTTATTATGAATTTCGAAAACAAAGGACTTTGGATTTTAAAAATCGTGATATTAAATCATCTATTTCAAACTTCGATTTTGTGAATTTTATGTTACAAATAATAGTTGAGTTTGACATTGATTTCGTAAATAATGATAAGCTTATGGTTATACCGACGATTTTGAAAATCAAAACCTTGTGATTTGCCCAAAACCTTATTCCATGCCAAACATGTAACACATAAGAAACTCAAAAAGTTTAGCAGTAGAAAAATTGAAGAGATTCGTCAAAATTTGACACCATACCCTGAATTATTCCAATTATACTATAGTTCAGATTATATTCTCGTAGCTCGTTCAATATTTGCTCCTCAGTGGTGGTTATTCATTTGTGGTTACATATTTTTTGACAGTAAAGTGTTTCTTGTTTCTTGCTTCTTGTATGGAACCCTGTACCGTACAAAATCCGCGTGTTGAGCTGAAATGTTCATTTATACATATCACATCCTGCGGAATAAACCAACGAATTTCTCAGGGCTGTAACGCAGGCTAAGTCCGAAACCAGGAACGGAGAGGACCCTCTTTCCAGCCGAACGACTCTCAATCACAATTAAATTGAAAATGATAGCGGACGCAGAAGGGTGACGAGACGAGGGTGACATTAATTTGTTGGAGCATATGCTAATAAATTGAGAACTCCTTGGTGAGAGTCTTTTGGTTTGGGCCGGGTCGATTATTGGATGACAAAACATGGAATCTGTGTTCCAGGTAAATTGGACGGAGTTCAAAACGCTTTTAGCCACCATTTATTTCCCTCTCAGTCTGCTTCGCATTGCACTTCCCAACCGTGCACAACATGAAGCCGAGTCTACTTGAGGGAAAGCTTGTAGGGAAGAAGTGTTTTATTTCGGAATTGATGGTAATAAAATAGGAATCAATAAACAGAAAGCAGAGTTGGTGTGTGGTAACGGGACTGAACTATTCTATTACAACACCTTCACTCTATAATTTGACTAATGGACCAATAATCTAAAAGGTCTCCACCACTCTTTCCCACCAATTCTTCCATCAAACCCATTTACTTTAATGGAGACTAATACAAGCTCAGATTTCTGCTCCTTCTCCATCACCTATTTCAAATTCCAAATGAAGAATGAGTTCTTCAGACACGCGTCCTTTGAAATGTGCCGTAACTAATTGCACCTAGGGACCGAGTAATCAATACACGCAATTTGGGAATTTGAATTTGGGAACTTGTCCTTGTTGGTACAAGTACGAGACATGTACTACTTTATAAATGGGATCACAGGCCGTAGTTGAGTTTTATCTGTATCTCGGCTTGGGGCTCAATATTTTTCTGTGTTAGTATGATCTAGTGGCATACAACGTTGAAAATCATCCAAATAATTTTAAGATATTCATATTCTTAGCAATTTCCCTATTTGCTACGAATTTCACCCCACGAGTCGAATCCCGGCTTGTGCGAAATGTAAAATATTTCAATGAGCATTAGACTCGGGCGGTCTTTTTGGGTCCAAAAATGGCTTCCGGCTCGGCCGATTTTTGGAATTGTCTATACTTTAGCATTACTACGCCGCGCCACGTCACCGTCGCCGATGCTTCTTGAAAAAACTGAAACGCCGCCGCAGATATTTTTCAACTTGGCGTACACTTTTAATGAGCAATCACATCTTTCTGGTTTAATAATCTGACATTTAGGTTAGGTAGTGTAATTGTATGTGTAAGGACCAGAGCCCGTGAACGGTCAATGGCTGTTTTGAAGAAAGAACCATAATAATTTACAGAAATTTAATTTGTGGTAACGCCATGCATGTTATTCAAATTTAACGAACCTTTTCCATCCAATTAACTACATAACAACATAATTAGCCGAAGTTGGGTTAGATTTGACAAGTTTTGTACCCAACTGAATCTTTCTAAATTCCGAGCCAAGATAAACATTTAGATAGCTTATGACGTTTTACTTAGCAAACCTAACCACGCCAAAATATGTCGAGATCACGAGTTTAGATCAATTTAGGCTAAGTTTAAATTGATTTTGAAATAGTTCGAATTTTTGTGGAGCTGTTTGGGCATTAGCTGTTTTCGGGCTCTGGTCCGACCTAACGCATATACATACTTCAAATGGAATTTTCGTCAGTGAGGTCCGAAACAGTCCGGGATTCTTCGGGTCATTATGGGATACATGCGGAGGACCGTCCTGAACTATAAGAGGCCCAAATGTCATGCCATTGAATGGAGTCATTTGCAATTGTGAATAAATCACTCTTGGAGAGAATATTCGTTTTGTGTTAATACTCTTTAGGTGGCAAATGGGGAAATATGACAAGAAGTAATATCAATAAACGCCAAGCGTTTATTTATGTTTCACTGTTCTCAGTCAGTCGGGACTTGGGAATATGTGGAGATTGAAGGGAGCGAGTCAATACTCTAATTTTCTGAGTTGGGAGCTTGAAGGCATAAAATGGAGTCTTGGCGGATGATGGTCCGTTTCTTCAAATGAGTTTTCACTCTTCTCATCTGTTCCAAGTTTGGAAAAAGTGTAAACATTTCCACGGAGCCCACACACACATTTCCTATTCGTTTACATCACTTCCCCCACCCGTGTTGCTCTTTCTCCAGCCTCATAATCTCATCACTTGCCCATCATCATAACAAACCAACGAAATCCGGGTCGGCGTGTTTCCACAGCCCACTCCCACTCATGCAGCCATTGTCTTCGTCTTCAAGACAGAAAAGATGACAAATGGGACACTATACCTGCCAATGCCTAGTTAAAGGAACTGGCTCGATTCGGTATCACGAAAACATGGTACCTTCGAAAACTTGATCTCGAAGATTTGTTCCAGCAGAATCTAGAAAACGCCTGAACTAAAACTAAAACAAATACAAACTTTAAAAATCTACTGAAAAGTACCCGGCCCAATTTTGTATAATACCAACAAAAAAACATGCAGTCATGTTTTGACACTTTAAATCTAGTCCTTTTGAGAATTGATGAACTATTCAACTTTAGCTCAATTAAGCACCAGAAAAAAAAAATTGTCGGCTAAGATTACTATGCTTGGAAACCGTCATGAGTTTTGGAATTCTAATAAACTACATATTCGAATGTTACACATTATAATTGTATTTGTTTAACTTGTGTGTAAGAAATTAAGGATTATAATTTCCATAAACCGTGCACGAATACGTAATACGCACAATTAGCAACACATGTTTTTCACTAATTACCTGACTTCAGAACTTCTGGTATCTCACTGTTGTACATGTGTAATAATAATAATTGTGTCTATGTAATTAAACAAAATTGTTAGATGCACTACAGTATATGCTCACACTAGATTTAGATGATAGCAACTGCGCACCACAACCTCACCATCGTCAATCCAGAATCTATGCCATCACTACTGTAGTGTGAATTGATGAACGCTAGTTTGATCATTCGAGTTAGAAGTTCTGAGAATTTGTTCAATACTCAATTTTGATGAATATACAATATATCTTTTCTTAGTTTTACGAGTACCAACGTTAAACTAATTACTAATTCTTACATTACCTATTAATATACATCTTCAAAAGTTTTGTTAAACCCTCCTGACACCCAGAAACGGAATCGTTCCTTCTGTGATGCCACACTCTTTATTTTCTGGATGTGAACTATTAAACACAAGTTTCAACCATGTGTTATGCCTTCACAACGTGGAATTTTGAAACTAAGCTAAGGTTCATATACTTCTGCCTATTAACCCCACCTACTGGTAAATATGTTGATATCACCCATAAATATTAGTCAGGAAGTCAGGACCGATGGTACCGAATTCCCTGGAAGGCTGAAAAACTTGGACGTCATCTTGAGGACAGGCATGACTTGATCGTGACTGGAAACTTAACTGAGCTTGAGCCGATGCCGTTGATGACATGTCAGTTACGATGACGTTCGACCGAAGGTAGGCATCATTCTCAGACTCTGGAACGGGATGAAGAGCTTTAACTGGAAGATTCTGAGGAAGCGTTGTGTCTTGACAAAGCAGAATGGACGAATGAGGATGTTGATATTCAGAAGTTGTATTGTTCTCAATCTCGTTTGTCTTTTTGGATTTGTATCGACGATTCTGAAACCAGATTTTAACTTGATTTGGACTCAATTTGAGACTTCTTGCCAATCCATCCCGTTCATTGGCCGAGAGATATCGCTGCAGTTTGAACTTCCTTTCCAATTCAAAGACTTGAGCCTGGAAATAGAATTAAAATGAAATTAATCTGATGAAAATACAGAGAATTAATCTGGATTTAAACTAATAAATAATTTGTGTATACTGTTTGCATGAAAATTAAACAAAATTAGCCTATACTTAAATATACGCTACGATTTATAGTACACACTGAATCTGGTTCTTAAAAGAGTAAAAACTTTTAAATTATTTCCTTTAATTCTTATTAGGCAATGAAAAACTAAAAGGCTCTTATGAAGTTCCAAATTCCAAACTCTCCGGACCGGATGGCATAGGCATATGGCATCCGAGACAAGAGAATCTGATCGCAATGCCGCTCGGTGTCAAGAGAGGAAGGTTTTAGGAAATGCATCTGGTTCAGGTTTTTTTTTTTGGAGGGTGAAAAGAAGTTTCCAGTTTTGAAGGAGAGACGGCAGGACGGTTTCTGAATTTCACTTTACGCAACGAGAAATCCTCAATCCTCAACTCAAACAAGTTGCGTTTGTGTTGCTGTTTCACTTTCACAGAGGTCTTTCCCTTACCATAAACTGGAACTCGTGTCAGAATCAGAAACCGTTTTTACAACAGATCGGACATCAATGGGAATGAGAGGCCAAACAATACTTTCTCCATCCGTTTGTTTGATACACAAGAAGTGATCTGTTGTTGGGTTTCGTTCATTGCAACTAGAATCTAGGACGTCTATATTTGTAGTGTACGTACGCTGTTAATGTGAAAAGTCTTCTTAAGTGAAAGCTTTTTGGGGGATTCATTAGATACAGATAAGTAGACCTTTTACATGATTTAAGATCACAATAATTCACACCGGCCTGGTTCCAATATCCAAATTTTGAACTTCATATTTTTTTTGGAGGTTTTAGTGTGCATCTTTGTAAATGTTGACTTTTTTCTAATTTTAGTGCATATTGAGGAGGCTTGATCATATTTTTGCATTTATAATACATATTCTGACTTTTAAGACAATTTTTTAAAATATTAGCTAACTATTCAAGGCTTTTCGTATGCCCTTAGTTCAGGCTAATATCTTTGTTTTGGAATCTTATAAATTGTGACGGCTTGATTACTTGATTTCATGTTTTTCAAAATTTTGACGTTTGACGCCAACTTAGCTGAATGAATTTTCGACCAAGCATTCCTTATTTCGAAATTGCACATTTTAGTTTATATTTTGGCATTTCTACAGCATCACATATTTTAGTTCGGCATTCAATGTAAGATACAAACATGGAAACGACTATTATGTCCAAACCCAATTTACGAAATCAATTGTACACCCCTAAGAAAAAAGTGGTCGGTCAATTTGACAAAAGTTAGTTAGGCAAATCCGAAAATTTCAACAAAGTCAGTTAGGCAAATCCGAAAAGTTGATTTCACTCGGACAAGTCAAGACATGAAAATTAAGATAGAGTCCTTAAAGAAACTAGATTGTGGATAACGGATATAAGTTATTCTCAGTATAATACTCGTAGTTACACACATTCTTCCACCTACACCTGCATTTTCTTTCCTTTGTATTTTTAATTTAATCAACATACACACATCTACAAAATTTTCACTTTAAATCCATGTGTTTGCCTAATGCCTAACTGAGTTATTTTTGGAAATGGCATTTTCCTAACCGACTTAAGATTTTTATGAGCATTTGCCTAACCGACTTCACATTTTTCGGGCATTTGTTCAACTGGCTTTGGCCTGTGTTTTGCCGTTTGCCTAACTAACTTTTGTTCAATTGACCTGGAACCAAGAAAAATGCCCCCAAATTCCCATAGAAATGAGTTTTCTTTGGTGAGTAGCTAGTTTTCTTTAGTTTTCTATTTCTAACGAAGTTCAATCTAACTTAATTTGAATGTAAATCACTTTGAATGTACAGTTTTCCATTACAGCTTTTTTCACCAGCTTTTACAGAGTCGCTGGAATCAGAATCATGTATGAAAGAGGCATGAGGCACCAACCACGAATAGGAACCACTGATTGTAAATGAAGAACCCATTTCCAATTATTCGCAACTTTCCACTTTGAACTGCTCTGTTGCTTCTAATTACTTTGCTAACTGCCACCCATCATTTCAACGCATACATCGTTCTTAATTGAGAACAGACTACACCTTCAGCCGGAGCCATGAAGACGCTGCTAGGTTGGAGGTTGGAGGTTGTATTACTTAAAGAGTGACTACACCCATTACCCTCTAAATCAGTCAAAGGCATAATGGAGACTGTATTTTCCTGCATAATCCTCACATTTGGGATTGAGGCCATAAATTCATGTTTGACTCGAACTCCTCTTCCACACCGCAAATGAGAGGCAAGGAATTGTTGAAGGATTTATGAAATCAGATTCCGCAGTTGATTAGACGCTAAAGGAGAGTGACGAGGAGGAGGGAGGTATTCCAATTCCGTTAATGAGCCGAGTCCACACCGGAGGTAGATGAGGACGACGGTGTGAGTGGATGGAGAGATGAGTCCAAGGAACCTGGCTCCCTGAGTAGTGGACAAGGCAGTAAAATAATAATGACAAGTCGCCCAAGTGAACCCACCTGTGAGAAGAGGATCCGAGGCTTTCGTTTGGCTTTGGCTGCCTGAGATTGACAAAAGGCTTCTTTGGTCTTAGAAGACTTCGGATTCGGAAGAGACGCTTTATTAACTCGACTGGCACTATTAAAAGGACCCAGACCCACTTTGTCACTCGGAGGATGGTTTCCACGGGCTGAACTGGATTTTATAGATCCAGTTGAAGGAGTTGTTGACGAAGTGGTTAGTCTGGACCAGAAATTATGACCACCAACGTCTTCTCGCTTTAAATAAGAAAGGATAAATGGAATGTCATCAGATGAGAGGGATTTATTAATATCATTAAATTAGAACTATGAACTCGGACCAGTCCAACCACACAGTTAGGAGCGGAACTGAACCCTCCTTTGATCTCATAATTACTGCTCACAAATAATGGAATGGAAAAGCGGCTCATTTGACAAAACATGATTGGGATGATTTGAGATTTGAAACCCGTTCACTCAAACAATCCAGTCATCACCTTGCGAAGGTAAAGTAGCTCAGGATTACTCGGAATTAACGGAGATAAGCTAAACCATAATTTGTTGTACTTTGTATTGTCGGATAAACGCAAAGACGAAATTCAGATTTGCACAGCTTCTGAATCAGGGAGAGGTTATTTATTTTCTCGTTTCTCTTAAATTGTTGTTCTATGACAGAGTACCTTCCCAATACTTTGATTGGGTAAATGGACGAGTTCAATATGTTAAAGAATATACCAGATATGATGAGCTCAGATACTTACTTTCACCAAGTTCGGGAGATCAGAGTGAAAAGGTGAACAGAAGGAACTGAGTTGTGCTACATGTGGTGAGGTAATAATTGAATGGGAAGACGTCTGCTGCAGAGAAGTAGGTAAAGCTGCTCCAGCAAATCTGCAAAGTGTCATAAATAATTGGATGTAATCACCGAACTAAAAAAGCTCGTCGGACAATACAATATGCGATTGCGATGGATCAATCTAATATTACACATACACCCTTACACAAAGCTGAAGGTTCAATATGCAATGGTCAAATGAAAGTCAATTTCTAGTGCAGTGTTAACTGGATATCGGTCTTATACAAAATATTGATTTAAAATAAGGTACAAGTACGACTTGCCGGGTTTTGAGTTACCCCTTGCCCAAAATGACGAAATTTAATTAAAATAAAGTTGGATATATTGTAATTGCCAGTATTAAAAACTTTGTAGCTTTAGATCAAGTAGTTTGGATTTATTAGACGTGCAAAGTTGAACTATCAAAAATCCATATTTACTTGCCCCACTTTACCTTAATATTTTTTGACAACTATGTGAATTTTAGTTTTCCAGTTTTTTTTACTATTTGTGTTATTAATAAATTTGATCTATGCCAATCGTGCGAGCAGCCAATTCGGTTTTTGTCGCTTGCAATGATTTTGATCTTTTCCATTAGGACCATTATACATATTATAGTTTTACTAAATGGGCCAAATTATAGTTTCTGGGGACAATTCCCCGTAAATAAATTTTGTCATGAGGACTTAGTCTTATTGGTGGTTTCCCGAATCGTCTGGACGTTAGCAATATATAGTATAAGCAACAAAATGGACTTCGTATCTGTATTGGTCGATATGGATGTAGGTGGGCTTTTTAGCCGTCTTAAGGCGAAGATTATTTGAAAGTTATGAGTTTTAATATCAGGCCTTTCCGAAATTTGACAAATTTACCCGCGATTTTACACAATCCGCGGAGTATTTAATTATACGGATATACTCATAAATCCAGCTAAGCTGGTCACATGACAACATGTTTCATTAAAGACGTTCAGTATTGACGTCATCGTTCAATTTGATCACCTGATCGATCATCTGCAGAAAGTGCTTTACATATGTGTCAAATCTCGGTAGATTAATCGGAGACTTTCATGATTTTTGTAGTTTTTGAATTACATAATATTTTGCTAATTTCTATGGTATACTCCAGCAACTTACTGGATTTTTTAAATACTAACGTAGCAAAACACAGGATATATTAATTGAGGAATACATAAAATTCCATCTAAATCTCTTCGCATAGTTCTGATTCCCGGTTTCTGATTGTATATAGTTTTAGAACAGAGTTTATAGAATTTGACAAATGGCACATATGTTGGACCGAACAGGGTTAAGTATCCAAGAAAGATGCGTCAACCCAATTGCAACCTCCAAAAATTTTTGATTTCCAACATTTGGGTTAGGCTTGCGCGGTACTCGCAAGCTAGTCAGCGCAAAAATTTAGACTTAAAGAAAATCTAATGGGAGATTACGAATAGAAATTAGGGAAAAGTTTATGATGTCAATTTGTAGTATGCGGTTCTCAATGCCTTGCTCTTCGAAAAGGTCATGCATGTATTTGACCAATGCCGAACATGTAGAGTATGTACCCGTAAAACGTGGCAGCAGATATTTGAGGGTAGTCGTGATGATGACCTGTTGTGTACGGAGACGGACCAGAATTGTTCTGAGCTGGAACATGGAAAGGATGAATGACATTGGGTTTGTAATGACTCGAATCTATAAATTCATTTGACCAGAAGTGGTCTAAAGTATTCTGAGAGGCGAGGAGGGTTGAGTCGGTCTCGTAAAGAATTTCTCGAAAAGAAGGAACCATATTTTCTTCCTCAAATAATCAATTTGTAATAAATCCAGTTTCGGATGTCCAAAGACGTCCAAACTTTCTCACGATCTTCCTAACAAGAAGCCGAATGTAGTTGATTGTGTTGGATGAGGAGTCAGTAAATAGAGTTAACATCCGAATCCAATTGATCCAATCCCGATCCCAACTGGGAAGAGGCTCCTTGTCACGCCAGAACACAACTCAAGTGCAAAGGACACGCTGGGGCAGGGCTAGTACTTAGCCATGATTTATTGTGTACACGATGAGGTAACTGAGAAGCCTAACAAAAGGGATCCACTACACACTTTGGAAAAACTCAAGTGTCCCAAACTTTTCTTATTTTTGTTGACCACGAAGTGTAGCCAATCACGTTCACATGGAGTCCGGACTCTTTGTGGAAATTCAATGACGGCACTTTTTAACTTTGACTCCCTCAACGGGGCTTTTGAGGCTTCTTTCTCCAAATTCTGAGGAATATCCTTCCGATTGAATTGATATCAAGGATATCAAGTGGGGTCCAGGTATGCGGGACACAGATGGAACGGTAGAGTGGAACCTTACAAACACTAACTTCACTAGCGAACTGGGCTTCATGTGCATTCTATGGAATTATTTGACAGACAACATTGGATTTTTCATTCAATGTGCAACATTTAGTTTGAGAAACAGAAGAAGAGAAAAAATGTTTATTTAAATTAGTTGCTAGACTTTGGGGTTTAAATTGAAACGTCTTGAAATCTTAAGCCAGAAGATATTCGGCTATTCTCCTCAATAATTCCACATATGCAGATGCAGACTTGAACATTCATCATGTCGGAGCATTATATGGAGGCATATGCATTATTGTACATATGAATAGTTCATATTTAGGGATTGGTCCTAGATATTTACGTGGGCACCTCGGTCCGTCCGTCATGTTAAATTAAGCATATTGCCTTCTTTTAATCTCCGTTTCCTTCCCTAATGCAGACCCAATCTCGTTCCTGGTCCTGGATTCTTTCCACTTTATCAATAGCTCTGCCACCAAGAAAACCTAATAACGGACTCGAATCTGTGCAATTCCATAAATACCAAACGGTCGACCATTTTTTGTTGGAAATTCTAAATCCTTTGATTAGAAAGTACCGTTAATTTAAATAAATTCACAGCATATTTATGGTTATCAGGTTCAAATTTCAAATTCAGTGTAAATGCAAATTGAGCCATGAGCAAAATTACAAGATGCAAATTGAGCTATGAGCAAAATAACAGTATTTATTTTTACGGATAAAAAACTTAGAATAGTAGATATGCTCAACTACTGCAGTTTTCATGTAATCTGTATTTGAATTTGATTTAGCTTCGCAAAGCGTTTTCAGGACGCCGTCAGCCCAGTACAGAATCTGTGTAAAGCATGATTTTCCGCATTCTGGTAGCTGCATGTCTACAGTTGAGTCATTTATTTTCCGAGTTCATTTTTTAAAAGAAGGATGACTGAAGTGATGCATTTTTGATAATGACTTTGATGACACATTCTCCGTTTAAGCCACTCGTGCTTTAATTAGAGAGGCTTGGTGACGAACTGCAATATTTTGTTGTAAAGAACTGCTTCCACCAAAAGTGATTGACGGAGAAGAATGAATGGTGTCTTTTTTCTTTAACACTGAACTCAAGTCACTAACAAGCTTCCTAATGAAGGCTCACGTTTATGTGTTCAAAACAGTGAGAAAAGATGAGAAGTGCTCATGTAACAAATGAATTCCAGCAGAAAAGTGTCAGAGGCAGCTGGGGATCAGAAATACGAATTTTTTTATACTTAAAGTTGAATTACATACTTCGTTAGGCCGTAGAGGTATAACCCATTCAAACTTCATTAAAGTCGTGAGTTTTCCTTAGTTATTGAACCACAAATGTTTATTTCAAGGCATCTAGTGCTGGTTGTCCAGCAGAAATACCACAAAACTTGCATGGAATCTATGAAATTATTTGAATATCAGGTTAAATTTCAACAATATTAGCTACAAAAATACAGCAACATAATTGTATATTAAAATACATTTCTTCAAAATTCTTCAGCATACGGATTATACGGATTTATTACAACCATTTTAGTCATAAACCAAACCCATTTGCCGATATAATATACAATTCAATGAATAACATATTTTCAGGTAGTGTACACTAAGTTAAGCTAGGCTACAATAGGCAGGGATGGGTCAAAAGTCATTGTTTTTAACTTCATATGATGATTTTTGGCTTTAAAATGGTATTGATTTTTCCATTTTGAGTTTCATAAAATTGGTTTATTTATTTACATATTAATTTTGACGAATTTACATGATTTTGTACTATAAAACTTAAAAATTGCATATATCTTGTAAATTGATGATTTAAGATGAAAAATTGACTTTAAATCTCATTAATTTGGGTTTTGTGGTTTTGACTGTCAAAAATGTGATTATCATTTTTATTTTATAAAAATTAATTTGATATGCCGATCTGGTCGTTGGTTTCACTACTTCCTGATTTTGCCCATCCCTGACAATAGGTTGTGCAACATTTTGTAGGGTACACTTCAAACTATCTGTAAACCTAACTTTTAAGTATGATTAAATTATGGCAGATATCGACTTCATAACTCTATATTTTAAAAATTCGTTCACGGGTATCTAAAGCTAAAAACTGTTTATAATGTTTTATACAAAATTTTGATTGGTTTATTTTCAAATTACCAACTTAACATAAGACTATTTCGGACTAAGTAGGAACGTAGGAAGATCACAAATCACATTAGTCAGCTCACTCTCCTGACAATCCTTCTGGTGTGCATGTGTGTGTGATGCGAGGAGGAAGGAAGGCTGGGAGAGAAGTTGTCTAAATTGTTATTTTAAGTTGTACTAATAGTGTTTAAGCTTTTACATATTAAGTACTTACTAGACAAACATTTGTTTGAGCTCATTTGGCTCAACCAATTTAGTAATGGGACTAATGAGCTGAGAGGACACAGGACACGGATCCACCTTCTGTCGACCTCCGTCTTCCCTCCTTCCCAATTCCCAACCCGCGTCTTCACCAACTTCTTCTCCACCCAAATTAGAGGATTTATCAAACATTCCCGATTCCCTCTTCCTCTCTTACTGGAATCCGTCCCTGGAATTTGAAACGAAACAGAACCTTTGTAATTAAGATAAGCCGTCACATTAAACATTTGCCCTCAATGGATTCAAACATCATTTATCTCCGCTTCCCTTGTCTCGCTCTCTCGCTCCTCAGTCTAAACACGCCTATTTTTAACAAAATTTGGAGTTTTATGTATTGGAGATTCAGGAAGAAGATTACTTTGTCTATATTCATGAATTTCTATTTTGCAGAATCCTACTTAAGGATAGCACAATGACATTTTTCTATTTGACTAATACGGATTTTAACATTTCCGACGTTTGAATTTGGGTTTGTAAAATTCCAGCATTTCTGCGTTCCAGCTTCCATCCTTCTCGTAATTCCTAATAATTCCGAAATAGTGTACTTTGATTTAAAAAATATTCTGCTGCAGTCCAGGTAATAATAAGCTGGTAAAAGTTTCAACTAAATTCATGCATTCCAATTTGAGGTATAGCTGTTCACATCAAGCCACCTTTCAATGGGACAACCCTAGTATCGTGCAACTATGGTCAAAAATAGTACATTCGGTCCAAAACGTTCGCAATCTGGCACATTTGTCGTTGAAATCCAAAGCTAATGTGCTGCTGGTGAAATGTATGTAATATTTGTGGTACAAAGTACTATGCCAGGCGGATGAGAACAAAAGTGGCGTGTGAAATGGCAAACAAGCTCCTGAACTGAGGACAAAAGGCCACGTATTAGTTCCGGTTTGTTTGGTTATAGGATATTAAAGAGAAGTTGTAAATCTGGAATACGGATGGTTGGAAATTGAATTGTAATAGGATTTTGAGTTTGAGGGATGAACAGGGCTCATCCCAAATCACTCGATCGTAACTTTGTAACTTCAGATTCAGTTCAAAGCATTAAAATGAACGAACCAAATCGCTTTAATACGTTAGTATATTGAAACTTGATACAATTAAGTCAAATTATTAATCAGTTTATCGTATTCTGTAAATACAGTTTGCGATTGTCAGGATTGTTATTTTTACAAGACACTAGGGGTGGTCAGATTGAATCACTTACTTCTGAATTGCTTTG
>JAQFYU010001704.1:0-13943 GCA_034694905.1 Ceratophysella granulata
TGGAAGTCAGTTAGTTACGCACTTGGTCTCCGACTCCGTCTGAGCAGACTTCCCAAGAAGTGAAGAGGAAAAGCGTGCAGCCCAGTCATGTTCTGTCCGGACCTGGACTCTGGCCGAAGTCATGATGAGACTGTTGTGGAATGGGAACTTAAGCTGGGATTAGCTAGTTCATTAGTACTTAGTTCCACTTTGGATGAGACTGAGTCAAAAAGGATGAAATCCCTCACTTCCGTTCACTCGTCCACAAATCACGAATCACACATGTCTTCTGCCGCAGAACATCATGCTTGGGACAGGCCACAAACACTCTCGTCTTACGCAGAATGATTCACTTCTCCAATTCCAAAGTGAAACGGAATGAGAATGACATGAACGTGTGTGGTATAATTGAGATCCGCAGAAGGAAGAGGAGTAAATGAGCTTGACATTCCCAATTTAATCTTCTTGCATGAAGACTTCCTTTCCTTTCAAACTCCGTCGGTCATTCGTACACAGAATCAACTTGAACTCTTCCTCATTTTATGCAAGTAATCCAAGTTCAACCTGGGTCAGGTCATATAATTCTCAAGTTGGGTTAGGTTTGGAACATTTGAAATTTGGAACAGGACTTGGGAGAATGAGGAACGGGAATGAAGGAAATGAATCTCTGAACTCTGTGTGTCTGCAGATCATGAGGAAGCGGTGCATTCCACAGAAATGGAGATACCGTAAATCTGCACTCACACTCAGGTTCCATACGGACAACATGTGTTTTTATTTTGAGAATATTTGCGTTTAAGTATGTGAGCAAGTAACGGAGGAATGAGAGGAAAAACAATAACAAAGAACGGAGGATATAATTAGGGACTGGGAGAAGGACAGGCTTTCCCATAAGGGAGACATTAAATTAAATTCCTTGGGAAGATGCAAAAGTGTGGCGTTGGAGGCTGGTGCGTTACTATTGTTTACGGGATTCTGCATTCTGTACATATTTTGGGCACAATTCGAACCACTACTACTCTCCCATCCCAAGTGAAGTTTGTGTTCCGTTCCGCAGAAAACCCAACTAGGCAGATAGTGAGTTGTGAGTTCTCCCCAGCTCAGGCTGGGTAATTAAGCCTGAAATTGGTTAATTAGTTCTACAAACAGAATCATGCTTTGAAATTGTGAGGTGGAGGAGTGTAAATAGGAATTAATGGACCATTTAAACATTCCTCCACTTGAATAACTATGCGTAGGCTAAACACTTTATCCCGCAACCACCCAACTTCTGACTCCATCTCAAACAGGCCCATGACCCTTGCAAAATCCAAAATCCAATGTAGCGTGGAGTCCATTGGGATCGTGAAGGCCTGCGGAATCCAATGAAGGAAGTCCACTAAATTACTTGTCTTAGTTCAGTATGACATGTGCCATTTTCATTTCAAACAGAAGAATTGGTTCTGATCTGACTCTTGACCTCCTCGACGGATTCAGAACTGAGGTTGGTTGGGAAGAAGGCTCGACTCTATGTATTTATTCAGTGCCTGGAGCCAGCCTCTGCACAGGCAACTCTGTCGGATACAGTTAATGTCATTAGAGGAAGAGCAGATTGATTGGCAGGGTGTTCGTTCCATGCTCCGAGCCCCAACTTTTGGCACTGAATTCCATTCCACTGAGAAGCCTCTGCTCCTGTTCTCCAAATTCCAAATAGGAAAGTGAGGGTGGGAGTGAGCGGATGCTGGGATCGGGTGGGAGAGATTAATAGTTGCATAGATGCAATACGACGTAGTAGATGTGGATATGAAGTCATAAAAGTAAACAGAGCGGTCTCTTGTATCTCTCCATGTTATTTCTCTCCTTTTGTTTCAATTGGAGGCAGTAAACTAGAACTAGGAGTTGAATAAATACAATGGGCCGTATCAGGACTTGTAGTCCTCTTTATGATCTTCCTCTGTCAATCCCTGTCTCCTTCAACTCGGGTCCAGTCCAAACCCTGATTCCAACCCAAGGTCTCCTTCCTCTACGTACCTACATATATTCCTCCTGTCTGTCTGTCTTAGCGACTCTGCTCTTTTTATGTCCAGAGTCCATTGAACAGGGACTGAAGCGAAAAGGTAGTCTCACATTACATGGACTGTATTGTTGGAAGGAGATCCGGTTCCATTCAGCAGTTCAACTCCTCCTGATGTCACCAATTCCCTTTGATCCTTCTGCTGGATTACAGTTTAGAGTGAAGCGAGGCAGAGCCAAGTCAGGGAAATAAAGTCCCGCTTTGAAGTACTCAGCCAAAGTTCCGCACTTAAATGTAATCGTTAATTCCAAGTTCCAACTCATGTCCTGCTTTCACTTCCTTCCTCCAATCCCAATTGCACAGTCCGTAATTTGGACTACATTTGACTATGTACATGTTCTGTCAAACATAACTATTTTAGGTGCAGCTGAGAGTTAGCTCATATGTAGAACATGATAGACATCAAAACTCTCTCAATCCCTCGAAATTGGCGAATCGAAGATGAGAATGAGCGGAGAATTGGCTTTATTTTGGGAATACAGTTGAGATGAGATAAATTGAGAATTTAGGATTATTTTGAGAATTGAGATGAAGGGAGTTGAGGTGACAAACGAGGAGAGAAATGAGGTGAGGTTAGGTGAGGTGAGAATTGAGTGAGTTTTCTATAATTGAGATGAAGTGAGGTGATAAATGAAGGATTTTTGAGAATTGAGATTTTTTTGAGAATTGAGGATTTTTTTAGAATGAGGTGAGCATTGAGGAATTGTTTTTGAGAACTGGAATGTGGCGAATGAGGTTTTATATATTAATTGAGATGGTGTGAGTTGAGAATTGAAATTGAGATGAGGTGAGGTGAGAAACGAGGGAATTCTTTAGAATTGAGGCGAGGGATAATGATTTTTTAATAATTGAGATGAGGTGAGGTGAGAATCGCTCTCGTTGGAAATCTCTGAACATGATAATGCTAGTCTTTATCCCAGAAAACGCATCTGCTCAACACACATAAAAGTAACCTTAAAAGAAGCTTGAGGATTGGTCTCAAACAAGTTCTTGAGCTGTTTCCAAATGTCAATATTTTGTTTCTGTTCTTTGGAAGAGTGGAGAAAGTGGTTTGAAGACGGGTGGGACTCCTTGCTCCATTTCCATACTGCTAAAGGTTTACGACTGTCGTCAGACACTGAGGCTACTCTACTGGAGTGAGTTCCGAATTCCCATTCTTAGGAAAATAAAAAGTAGTCGGGCAGTATTACAAGTCGACTAATGTCATTGCATAAGTAGGAGAAAGTGCGGGCCTCCTTCCTTTCTCCTGAAAAGGAAAGCGGGTCGGAATGGGCGTCTGAATTGGGTTCTTTGATATTTCCGAGTCGTTTTTCGTGTTGATCCTGCCTGAGAAACAGAGTTCCGCCTCTTGTCCTCCACTCACTCAGTTCATTTCCAAATTCAACAGAAGAGTGGAGAAGATGACCAGGAAGAGAGCTCAATCCCATTTCTACCTTCCCCACTTGACCCGTTCATACAAACCCGATAAATCCGAAATTGGTTTCAAGGATTTTCCTAACTTCGTCCTGATCAAAACAAACCCAGTCTCAAAATGTTCCGGTCCGTCCATTCTAATTCTCTTCTCCTCGCCCCGCGGCAACATGTGACTAGGGAAAAGGCTATTTAGTTGCCCATAAAATCCAAGATTACTTGGCAGCTCTGAACACAAACAAAAAATTGAGTGAGGTACTTTCCTTCCTCTCTAATTTCCAAACCATCTTGTCATAATACGACATATGCCATCAAACTTGGATCAAATGGAATTCATGTGTTAAGGTCCATGGTTCCAAATAGGCGGAATGGCTCCAAATTCATAGCCTGAATCAAAATCCCCTCTTTGCACAACTCCGTCTGCCTTATAGAGGGTATTTCAATCTCACTATATCTGCGAACAGATTCAATTTGGACTGCGGCAATAGCGAGTAGAGAGTAGGAAGTAGCGGTTACTTTTGACTGAGGAAAGAAGCGGCGTTAACATAGGACGTTGTTGATGTACATTAAGTACGCCGCTCTTTGTGCATTATCCCTTCAGGTTTGTTCGGAATAATGGAGAATGAAGAATTGCAGAACAGAAAGTTAGTGTTTGGAAAAAATGAGCAAAGGCATTAAAAGTTAATGCTGTATCCCCGTGAAAATCGGGATTGAGAACGGTCTAGCCCAGTCAGCCTCCTCTTCTAATAATACTTAATATTCTCTTTTGGTCCTCCCAAGGAAGAAAAGCTATTAGTACTCGTAACATTTTTTACAGCACCGGAGAGAACGACAATGGACTGCCATAAAGTCCATTGATTGAATCACATCAATCTTATCCAACTCCAAAGTTATTATTACTCACTCGACTCCGTCTCTCTTCTGCGTCTGGAGCAGTCTCAACTGCCAAAGTATTAATAGGCATGCTGGCCAAGTACTTTTATGTTCTTGCCTTATTCTTAATTCCTCCACTCGACCAGACCTCCTCCATCCCAATTCCACACACCCTCGCTAATTTCACTCCGTCACTCCAATACTCAATAATAATACCTGTCTACGTCCGCTCACTTGAGCTCCTAACAAATCTCTTGTCATTTATTAACCCTTTGCTCTGAATTATGTCCTTCTCCAAATTACTTTTTTCTCTGACTCGCAGAATGCCCAGGCCAGAGTGGCACAATGCCCCCACGGACCGTGGTAGTATTGGACTAATATTGGACTCAGTCACTTCTGCGCAGGAATGGGATTTGACTATTTGGACGACCGACCAAAGCTCCACGCTCAGGGTTTAGCACGTCAATACTCTCTGAATCTCAATGCAATTAACCTTATATTCCAGATTTCCCTTTTCTTCAAAGTCGTGACATACTTGCCAAAAGCTTTTCTGGCCCTATTGTTGTTCCACATTCTATTGTAAACGGTGAGGATGGTAGACTGAGTCCAAGCAAAGACTCGGAGAGGCCAGGCCTTTAATCCCAAATCCCAACAGATAGAGAGGACTAAAAAAAGGTGAGAAGTACGAGAATGACTAATCATATTTGAATTGAAGCTACATTTTCAAAACTCAAAATAAAGTTCTGCTCGACCATTCGTGAGTTGATCATAAATGAATCAAAAGGCTTCCATTCTGCTCACCATTCTTCTTCCTTCGATCTGAAGAAGACTTGAGAAGAGATTCGAGTCAAGTGGACCAGCATCTATTTGCCCATACACTTACACGTCTGTTTGACTAACATTTATCAACATTGCTCCATTTTTTTTAATGTTTCCTTCAAATATATTGGCTTTTCTACTAAACACGGGAACAAATTCAAACCTAGCTAATTTGTCTTTAATTTCTGTGTTTGAGCGCTGGGATCTGGGATATTTGCATAATATTTGTATAATATTTTAGACGTATTTGTCTAAAAACTTTATTTTTTGTTCAAATTACGTTGAAGATTTCCGTTTTTTTCGCTGTGTTCCTTGTTTCACAATTCACAATTGTATTCCACATTATTCTCAGCTGAAACCGTGCTAAAGGGTTGGACAAACCCACCATAAACCGTAATTATTCGATAGTATCAACCGTCCACAGTCCAAATGAGCTGCTCATCAATCAGCAACCAGCAACTTGTTCCCATGGTGCTTTGCTCGAGAACGCGTCCATGGAGAATTAGCGGACATGAATTTTGGTTTAATTTAATTTCAAGATGAAAAATTACCATCACTCACAACCTTAAATTGTAAGTACCAGGGTTTAGTATGTTGTGGCTGTCGACATTGGAACCGAATCCCAAAATGTGTCCGTTTGTAGGATAATTCAGTGAGATTATGAACTCCGCTGAGTAGATAGAGGTTAACCCTCTGGAAGGAGGGATACCCAATAGAAGTTCGTGTTTACTCGCTTGTTAGTTAGAAGGGGCCTCACAAGGAGGGAAGTAGTGGTGGGAGTCTGCGGAGAACTCCGCGAGTGCACAATGGAATTTGGAGGTAATCACCAGGTAGGCACGTTACTTATTACCAACTCCCCTTCCTTCCCTACCATCCATCCTGATGTTCCGGAACGGGATTCGAACGTTCCTCTGTTATTACAATTGAAGTCTCGTAGTGGGAGAGAGGGATTTGGGAAATATGAAAATGAAGAGGAAATGGGACGTGTAAATACAACTCACACCCACTCCAACTCCCTCAGGAATATGATTATTATTCTCATTCTGATTAAAATTAGGTGTGCGGAGAGGAAGGATGCAGGACGGACTGGTGCATAACTGGACATGCCTACACCTGGGATAAACACTCGCATCCTTCCGACGATCTACAGCCAGATCCCATCTCAGAACAGAATGCTTCTTCTGCATATTGGAGACTGAAGAAGCGAAATGGGAACAATGGGATTGGACTGAGTCCTTCCTGCCCTCCGTGTCTTGGCGTCCTCTCTACTCCCATCAAATCTAATCAGATGAAGCGTCTCAGTGCTGGACTGATCGATCAGGAATGAGCCGCATTGGGCCAAGTGGGAGAAAATGGAGCCGAGAAGCTGTTAAGATTAAGTTAGCATGTTCTGAGTTTGGGGAAGATGTAAAACAGGCTGGGCAGGGAGTGTGATTAGATTGGAGACAAGGAAATACACTTTAATATATTTGTTCAACTACATCTTCTTCCAGTGAGTCAGGAGAAAAAACTGGGCTTAAGTACCTATAAATACTTAGTTCCAATCTCGTCTCGAACCGAATGACAGGCCCAGTTTGATCCAGACCAGTTAGGTCTCCACAACAACTCCCTATCTTCATCTCACACCGCTCGCTCCTCCCATCCAGAATATCAGCTCAGCTCCAGACCAAACTCAACCTTGTCCAGTCTCTGCCAAGGACTGAGAACTGATAGCTCATGTGGCCAATCAAGGACTGGACCCTTGGCATTGGCATGGTCCAACTACCTGCCTTGTCTTCAGCTAAGCCAAGCTCTCCGCTTTCCAGGATTAAATTTGAACGGTGTTGATGAAATGCGCAGACCAGAATCAAATTAAAGGGAACTGTCCAGCCAGGTCAGGCCGTTCTTAACTGTGCAATACAGGGAAATGAGTTAGGCTGAGAATTATTCATATTAAAGAAAGTAGAATGAGTCCAGCCAGAATAATAAAGACTGGTTCGTGACTACAGAGAGAGTTCTGAATTATGAATGCAAAGCATACAGATTGTAACGTAATTGCAGGCAGAATCTTGAGCTGAGAGCGGATCTTTCTGCTCAAAAGTCCGATTCGAGGTTTGAGAAGAAGTTGAAGATCTGCTGAGAACTGATCCTGGGTTGGATGTGAGACTGGAGATAAGCGTGGAGACGACCATGGGTCCTTAAAAGCTGAGAGGAGACAAGAGAAGATAAGGAGATGAAGTGGAGAGGATATGACAGGAGGAATATTGCCTATTAGGCCGCACAATTACTTCTCAGCATCTTATTAGGAAGGAATGTGGGAAGAAGAAGATCAAGATTCCCCAAAACTCCCAAATCTTCTCTCTTCTGTCTCCAATCAGACCCGAGCCCTATTTCTGCATCGTCACAAACAACCCAATCCGACGTGGAGTAGGACTAAACACTTTGTCTGGACCATTCCAGTCCCGAAGTATCATTTCCACTTCTGGCCCAGAGAAACTGGATGTTGGATGTTGGAAGTACTGGACCCGTGTGACTGGAGTGTGAGGGACTGGGACGAAGAAGGAGACTAATGGAAAGAAGATTTAATTTCTGCTCAGACACATTGCATTTTTCCCTACGGTCCTCCTCATTTATTCCGTTGTCTGTTTAGACTATGAGAATTTATTCACTCTTCTTCTTCCCTGCCTCCTGCCCAGGATCAGGAGCAGAGAAGCTTCTCTCCTGAATACTAATTGGTTCCAGTTTCCTGGCACACAGACCGAACCCGTCCTCCGTCCAAATTCCCAACAACACATAACTCAGCCACCTTTCCAGAATCTTAGTCCGACCAAACCCTTCCACCACTTCACCCTCCTCTGATTTGGCACCAGATCACAAAAGATGGATTGGTCCACCACACATCCCATCACTACACTTCCAGCTTCCACTATTTCATGCATCTATCTGTACAAGTACTTACTCAAAATTCCGCTTCGTATTTAATCCCTTTCAAGTCCAACCAATTCAAGAACACGCAACAAACCAAGATGACGCTCCAGCAAACGCTGTTCTGAATTATAAACTATTACAGATCTGTAGCGTCCAGGTGGTGGTTGCCGTTTCCTTTTCTAGCACCTTTTGAATCCTGAAAATTAGGTACATTCTCTTTCAGGGTTCAACAAGTCCATCCAACTGTGTACAATTAGATTTGAGCTCCACCCAAAAACGCGAAACTAAAAACAATACCCACTAGCCGGAACTCGGAATTCAGTTCCACAATTGAATTAAAAATTTCGAATTTCGAAACGTTAAGGCCCGTTTATTGAATTCAACGGCCCCAAATTCATATTTGGCGTTTACTACAGCCGTACGAAATATTAAATACGCTTTTAGCTCGAATAATTTAATTAAACAATTTTAAAATTAAACCACCTCAACTCAATATGAATTACTAGCTGACCCATTTGTCAGTGATATCACTGATCTGTACCTGTGTATTTTAATTTAACGCGTAATTTATCGTAGTGTTGTACTGTTCTTACAGATTTCTGTTTTACACAGCAACATATCTTTTGAAGCCCGTGACTGAAAATACAAAATTGAAAGACCTATTTAGCGTTGCATCACTACGTTGCTATGGCAGTCGAGTCGCTTCCACAATTTACTATTTGTAACGGAGGAGAGGAAACTGAATTGTGTAGGATAGCGGATAACGTTGCCAGGACATGGGCCTGGTAACCTTCTTGACAAAAGTTGTTGTGTGACAGAATATAGAATATACACTGCAACTGGATTTTATGAAATAAAATTAGTATGTATAAGTAGGTACCTACTCGTATTTGGACATTATTGGAGAAAGTGCCTAGAAAACAGAGACTTCCAATGTAATTTAAAAAACCATTTAAAACAGTCGTATTCGTTTGTACATTTTTTACTCGAAAAACAGGAAGAGATTGAAAACTTTTGTCCAGAGATTTTGGCTATCAGCTATCAGGATAGCTCTTCTGCCATGGTCGTATTTCCAGCAAGTCGAACTCTATAGCTAAAACATAAGAACACCATATTTAAGGCATATCTGTACATGTTTAGATTGCCAGGCCCTGGACTATTCTGAGACTAATTGGAGATGAGGAGCATGTCCTGAGCTGGAACATGGAGAAGAAGGAAGGGAGGAAGATGCAGACAGAGGATATTTTTGAGCAATGCACAGCCGTCCTCCTGTCGCTCCAAGGAACGGAGACCAAAGTGACGGGAGTGGGTAGAAGTGACATTTATTGCCCAAATGACATTTCTCCGTCCAAGGATGATGAAGAGAGGTTTGGTTGTGTGTGAGACAGACAGGAGGAAAAGGAAGCCTCTTCACTTCCATGCTCCATGTCCGTTTTAAAGTTGGATACTAAAACTGTTGGGGACGGATGGATGGAGAAATGGTGGACGAGCGGTTGTGCGGAATCAATAGTGATTCGGGGAATGAGCCCAATACCCTTGAATAATTCGGACTATACGGCACAAGTGCTTCCTTCTTCCCATTGCCTTGTCAGCCAAAAATCTTCCTCCCAGTCCCAATCTTCCTCAATGAGATTTCTGAACTCAGAATAGGGTTCCCATGTCTTCATCCAAATCTCCCAACTTGTATGCTTCCTAAATATTGTCCTATTACTATTTATGCTCAAACAGTTTCGGAATAGAACCGGATTCCTTTTTTTCCAACCCTGATTCCAATTTCCAATGCACTCCATCCTCTCAACCTAAAATTGAATTGTTGGAATGGGTCCGGACTGTAGAGGACGACGAGTGCAGGCTGGAGGTCAGAAGAAGTTGGCTGGAAAGTGAGGGCAGAAGGGAAGAGTCTTATCCAGTCCATCCATCTTCCTCCCTCGACCGTAAGAAATTGGAGAATGACTGAGAAGAAAACGAGGAGGTTTCTGAGAGGAAAAATCCACATTCTCAATTCTGATTGAAATTACAACTTTGAGTCAGAGTTGAGTGGAACCTAAAAAAGAGGCTTATTTCTTTCATTTGAACGATTTGGACTCTGAGTTAGTTCGGACTGACATTGATGCCTGACACTTGGGCACTTTGAACTGGCCCAGTTCTTTCTGCTGGAGAGGAATGGAGGGCAGCAAGTGTAATAAGAGGAACAATTGAGTGGACTTGCTCTCCTTCTCCAGCTCAGACGGAACATTATTGGAGGAACTTAGTGAACTGGAATCCGAATTCCAGCTCAAATCAACCAAAGTCAATCGGAAGAGAGGAGATTCCTGAACAAACTCCCCAAATGTTTTGATTCATGCTTCCTCCTCTCCTTCTGCCTCATCCTGACTTGGGAGCACAAAGGCCAGACAGCCCACTTTGTCCTAATAACGAGAAACAAGGAGGGAGACTGACTGGAAGTATCCGCGGAAGAAACAGAACACATGTATTTGTTTGTTTCGTGTCATCCCAACTATGCATGTATCTGCTGGAACAGAAGAACGGATTTCCAGCCAATCTTCCAGTGGGAGCAGAAAAGAAACTCCTTCAGTGCCCAAAGATTCTATCCATTAAGAAACAACATTCCAGAATGAACTTTACTTAATCTTGACACTTTGAGGAGCCCAGAGCCTGTCTCATCCCTCTCACTCTCAAAACCCTTATCAACATTCCCCAAAACCAAACAGAATACAAAACCACCCTCAGATTCAGAACTCTCACAAGAATTAATCACTTCTCCCACTTTACACAATGGTGGAAATTGATCAGATCCAGCTTCACCGCTCCTATGTATCTACCCTGTATTTTTCTTGAACTGATCGGAATCTCAACTTAGAACGTCTATCATTGAGCTGGTGCCAAACGCTCCATTTTCCTAAATGCAGTGAGGGCTACAAAAACGTTCTGCAAACGCTCAATTTCAAGGTTCTGCTAGAATCTCTTTCAACTATCGCTCAATGAATATTTATTGGTTCCTTTTCCAACCACTAAATTAAAAAAGGTCGAAATATGTATTAGGCTAAGTGCATCAAAAAAAAATTTTTTTAAAGAAAAAGACAGTTAGTAGCCTAGCCAGGTTTTAAAAACACAATAGAATATTGAAAACGTCAAATTAAAATCAATTCGGAACAGTTTGTGCTTCTAAAGAAGATAATTTTCTTGTATGGAAAACTAATGAAATTGAAATAGGAACCTTCAAAAAATGTCAAAATATGATCAAAAACAGATTTTATGCTCAAAACAAGCATTTAAATTTCGGAAAAATAAACGATTGGTGGGAAATTCAGTCAGCCTAGTAGTTGTAAAAACGTAATGTTGATAGACTAAATTAAAGTCAAACCGCGACAGTTCTTGAAATTTAAAAACAAAAATATAAGTAGCCCAAAAATATTGTCTAAAACTGAAAACCTGAGAAAATTGTTGTATGTAAAACTACAATCCGCATAAAATTTGTTTATTAAAACCAAGGTAAGTAATATGAAATGAATCGTTGAGATTGAGATCTTAAGCTCAAACGTCTTAGAGGAGCTCACGAAAAAATACGTTTTTGCAAAAGAAATCGTTCCCTATGGTGATAAAAGATAACCGATAATTTTAGATAAACATAGAAGTCCGGTTGGAAAAGTCCCCGTAATCTTGTTCAGACCAGAAAATTGGAAGTCTGAATTAACTTTTCCAGTCAAATCTAACATAGTAACAAAGCTCCATGGCCCTGGAATAGGATGAAATACTGAAACCCTGTCAATCGTTCATCACACCGCCAACACGATGGATGGGTCAAAACATGGAAGTATTGACATATTGGTCCGATAAGGACGAGGGTTTAAAGACGAATCGACTACACTTTGGACCCAACTAATGTGGAGATGGAGAGTCAAGTGAACGATAAGTCCCTTTGACTAAGCTCCAGAAGACTTAAGAAATGGAAGAGAAATAAGCCCTTTCGTAGTTAAGTTAACCTTAACAGGATTATTTGTTCTCTTCCCAGATTAGCTTGTTTACAAAAGCTCTCCTTCCATTCTGGATATTTTTAAGTTTCTCCTTCTGATACCACTTCGTCTTCTTTTGTATTCAGCATTTGTGAACCAGAGTGCTAACAGATTAGAAATAAATAATGCCTTGCTTATTTACCCTAAGTGAATGAACGCTGATTGAAACTGACATCGTGACAACCCTCAGTTTGCAGATTATGGAGTCAATGTGAGTGCATGTGCTAAAATGCATAATTGTAATTTAGAGCTACAAACCTGCATGATCTGAAGACAGCGTAGAGAAGTTGTTATTGTCACAAACTGAACAAAGGAGAAGAGCCGCGTTTGACAGATGAAAATCCGGACAACTCACTCGTCAGACGGAATTGAACCACTAATTCCGCTGATCATCACCAAACGTAAACAAGAGAAAACATAAATAGGAACAGAAACACTTCCACTGGACTCAGCTGGAACTAGTCTCAAGTGAATCTGGAAACTGGAGCGTCCAAGCTTTGAGCCAAGAGACCGACGGTGTATTGTCATCAGAATATGGGCATATGTCTCAGTTGTAGTCAACACTTGTGCTGTCAGTCTGCCTTGTGCATTAGGACTTCCCAAGTCCCTCTCCTTCCAATTCAATCAAAGGAAATCCAGAGAAATCCCGAGCTCAGCTATTGTTCTAACCCTCTCCTTCCCACAAACTCAATTTAGAATTGAGGAAAGGTTCTTGAATACAGTCAAACGTATTGTGAGGAAGAAGCAAATCCAATCATTCACAAAACTCACTTTGGAACTGGGTTGACACGACTGGAATAACAGAAGAAATCCGGTTTTCTCCCTTCACTTTATTGTCAGGATTTTCAGAGTTTGGAATTTGGAAGAGACGCTTATTTCACTCCAGTAGTCATCCCAAAATGACAGAACGTACTTTCTGCCTAGCAACGGCTCAGTCGTATTTTTTTTTTAGTAACTAGGAGTCGCGGTTTTTAATCATGGTCAAGAACGGGATTATTTCGAGTTTTTGAGACTGTTTGTGTTCCTAAGTCCCGATTTGTTGTGAGTTTGGGGACGAGACGAATAACAGTCCTGTCTTGTCAGACTCTGGAGGGGAACTGAAGTTTGGAGTTGCGAGGGTTTGTGTGCCAAGAGGCTGCTGCTCTCCTCGTAGGCTCACTTCGCTCTGCCTCATCCACAAATCCACACTGGAAAGAACCAACCTTCTTCTCGCTTATGAAACACGGAGGAACCAAGGGTTTTTCTCAACTCAGACTTACCGATTCTCGGTCTGAAGACAACTAGCCCTCGTCAATACGACTCCCGATCCCGATCCCGATCCCGATCCACCGTCAACTCAAATTGAAGGAAATATTTTCAACCCTATTCTGGACAAACTTGGCCGAAAAGACGCAGAGTCATTTAAATCAGCGGACTCGGTGATATAAAATTGATTTCGAATTGAAGGTGGCTTATAAAACTTAAAACTTTGTATTTGCACTTCATTTTGGTGGAATATTCAACAAATTGCTTCTAGCCACCTCTAATAGAATTCCGAAGGATGAATTTTTACAATTAATATTTTGACTCATATTTTTACCGGAATAAAATTCATTTTTCACTTTATCTTTATTTTACTACAGTATTCGTGACCTTAGGTGCTTTTTAACAAAAATATGTTTTTTTACCTATATTTAAGCCATTATTGAGCAAAATATTTTTTCTCCAAAAATATGTCTCAAAAATCTAGGCTTGAAGTTCATGATTCGTTGTTAGTGCAAATCCGTGACCTTCATATAATTTTCGTTGGAGACAATAAGACAATAGGAACAGTTAAAATGCGGATTAGAAAATGAAATTCTCGTTAAAAAACAGTTTTGGTTATTTTTGAAAAATTATGGTGAAAAGGG
>JAQFYU010001705.1:0-13943 GCA_034694905.1 Ceratophysella granulata
TTCGCCTTCAGTTTTTTCACAGTTTTCCCCACAGGACCCATATTATTTACGGTCTTTTAACCTCGTCTACCTTTCTCTCAGGAAACCTGATGGCAGGAGAGAGAGGAAAGAAGGAAATTCTAAACGATTTAGATTTCCCTGACTTTTTTTAGCTTGAAATTGAGTCCCAAGGGCCATATGGCCATATCTATTTGTATTTGAACAAGAAAAACTCGGCTTCCGCTCCTAATCCTTTTCTACTACTCGTACTTCCCTCCCATGTTTGTTTACTTGGAGCGCAATTTCTAAAACCTTCTGTTTCAGCTAGACAGGAGCCCCACCGGTGTCTGTCTAGGGAAAGTTTGCGTTCAGTTTCAGCCTTGGACATCCGTCCGACGACAATTGCGTATCCTCAAATGAGCAGGACTCAAATGACTTGGACTAGTTTGGTTGGTTGAGTTTAACAATTTTTCGGTTATGCCTATAGCAGGTAGAAAATTTAAAAGCTTAACTAATAATAAAATATTAAGAACAACCAGTTTACAAATACTGTTTTCTTACGTATCAATGAAGTAGCATATATATGTTGGAGCTAAAATAGAAAATTGGTTAGTTTACATAAGAACCGGCTAATATGGAAATTTAAATTTAAAAAAACGTTAAGTTACGCATGTTAACATTCAGATTAAATATTATAAATTAACCGTTTCTTACTCAGAATTTAACGTTCTTTCTAATGGTGCCATTTAAAATGAATTCAGTTACACTCAAGCTTAATTAACCTATATACAATATAAGGAGCGAATTAGCTGGGCCTGGAACCTTATATCCAGATTAAATGTGTTTCAGTGTAACGGATTTCATTTTAAGTGGCACCATTAGAAAGAGCGTCAAATATGGAGCAAGAAACGCTTAACTTCCAATATTTGCTATGAATATTAACATGCGTAACTTAACGTTAGTTAAAGTTGAATTTCCATATTAACCGGTTTAGTATGAAAACTAGCCAATTTTCCATATTAACTCCAACATATGTATCAGAATTGAGATTAAAATTATATAAAGCAAATATCCAAATCAAAATATCGGGATAATAGAAAATTTGACAAGAACAGTTTAAATGAGATTTTAGTTGATTTAAGCACATTTTTTCCTTTTTAGAATTAAATCTGAATTAAAGTATCTCCAACCATGATTTAAGTGAACTCCGGTAAAGATACAACTGGTTTGTGTTGATCTGACCGATTGGTTAAACAATTATTCGTTTTTGAAATATTGTCAAGCAATTCTATCACGAATCACGAATTAATTAGCTACAACTAAGGTTGAATTAAACGGACTTTTCTATCGAATTTTAAGAGTCAAAGCTAAAAGCAAGAGAATCCAGGCAAATAATTCAATCAAATTGCAAAATTCACAGAGAAGCTCAAGGAAGCTGTGTTATTCGACTAGAGCAAAGTTATTATACCCTGCTTAAAATTTGGATCCATTGACCTGACACTTCGGATTGGGCAAAGGAAGATTCGAGCTCATATGTATGTGTGATTAGAGTGAGGGCTGTTCCAGTAGGCGGAGTAATTGTAGGCTGACCCGAAATCCAACAGGTACTTGAGTCAGATATGACATCCGCCTGACATCAATTAAGGTGACAGATGGAAGAGTCTGAATTTTTTAAAAGTGTTTTTTTTTATTTTAGTAAAGGACTTGGTTTGGTTTGGTAGACTTAAGTGTGTTTTATCGATCCTCTGAGAACACAAAGACCGTCCATTTTAATCTAGTGCCACACTCCGACTCAGCTCCATTTACTTATCTCAAGACTCTTCTTCAGGGACTCTCGGATTCACAGAAAGAAATCCTGTCACGGACTCGCATATAAAAACCTATAAAACTCACGTCTCTCCACGCTCCCACCTCACCTCAACACTCTTTATTGTAATGGATCGACTCTGAGAATCCATTCGCTTCACAACCGCTGAGCATCCTGATAGCAGGCCAATTCGAAAACTCACGGCTTCAAAAACCTTCAATCCTATTCTTCTATCTGGGGACATGGACAGTTGGAGACCAATTTCGTGTGAAACCCAGTTTTTATGTACCTCAGTAGTGCTAGAGGACGTTCTTGTCCAATCAGGAGGAATGATCAGTATTGAATCCTGCTACAGCCATATCTCGTGAAATCGTGGCAATCTGGGGCAGGGTGGTCTTCCTGCAGAGGATATCACGCATTTATGGCTACATGCATCACCGGTGCGGTTTACTTGAAAACCATATTGAATAATTTTTGTTTTTGGGAAAATAAGACTCTGTGATTAGTTTGGCAAGTGTAAGTCACGATACCAGTAGTACGTAAAATTCCAAACAAAATTCAACGATCGAGTCCATAATTAGTTTTGGCTTGTGCTAAAATATGTAGATGGCGATGTCAAACGGGAAAATTAGTGTTACAAAATGTTGTGCCATATAACAAAACCCTTCCCGATTTTTTGTTGAACACAGCATACAACATGTTAATTAATATTGAAGCGAAAGCTTGATTTAACAATAATTCGCTTCTGAAAATTTTCTGATCTCATTTCGAATCTATATTTAATAAAAGTACAGTTACCAAAGTGCCTGTATTATTTAAATGTGCATTTCTGAGTTGATTTTTTCTAAATTACAATATTTATATACAGATTAACTGTAATTTTATATAAAGTGAAATGATAGTGATCTGTGTGAATACTTTTGGAGTAAATGCAATATAAAAAGAACATAGATTTCATGGCGGTTCACACACATCTGTAAATTATGGCGGAAGCTCATGTGCTTATTCTAATGACTGTTACCTTTTCGTGATCTATTTTCCGCAATATTGCTAATATTGAATTAAATTAACCCATAAGAAAAAAGCCACATGCCACATTTGCCTCGCATACCATTGGTATTACAAAGATATTTTAGGGTACGCATTTTTTCTATAACCGATATATAAAATTCTGATCCTATTAATTTGAGTTGCTCCATGACTTTTAGTATTTTGAAGAGTATTGTAAAAATAGCAGCTCAGACTCCAAGTACCAGCTAATTGGATCAGCTTGTAATTTGTTTAAAAATTCCGAAACAACTAAAGTTACTCGATTCTGGATTTAGAGTGAATAGTATTAACAAGTGGCAATTATAAACAACTTTCAGCCAAGAAAATCCTCCTACGTTATTTCTCTGCCCTTTATATAAAACAAAATTCACTTTAGTTTATTTTTCTAATGAGACTCGAGACAAGCTCATCTATTTTTACAACCTGTTCACATTTCCTGGTTCAGTCACTTTACTTTTGCTAGCTTATTTTTTACTTATGATTCTAATTATAATCATGAAACCAAATTTTATATGGATCCACGTGTATCGTATTATAACCTTTAAGCGATGCTTGAATGCTCTCGTTCCAAAGTTTTCATTGCCTCGAGCCACTTGTAGAACATCTAAGTCACACTTGTATGTTATCCTCTGTCTTGGAGTAATATTTTCTGCAATAACATTATGATAGAGTGACAGAATGACACTTTTGGGGCACGAATTACTTTCAGTGAAACCATAAAATGCGTGTTCGCACAAACAAATGTCCTATTATGGACCAAAAGTCCAACCGGGACAATTTCGACGAAAATTGGTAGTTATGATGAATTTGAGCTTTTCTGCTAAAAATTTAAAAATAGCACAAATCAAATCGACAAGTTTGTAAAACATTAAAATATAATAGTACATAATCTCGGCGACGTGGGACAATTTATGTAACAAGGATGCACTTTGATTGTTTGTGTATAGATAGAGACAAACATTGGCGTGATTTGGGTTCTTTTGAACGAAATTCTCATTGAACTGCTGTTATATCATCTCAATCTTGGTTTTAATTAATAACATACCTATTTTGAATGAACATTTTTGAGTTAAATTGAAAATATCAAACTTGCAGCTTTTTCTTCGTACAATTGTAGCATAGAGAAACTCAATAAGTACTGATTATCTTTTTCATCCATTTTGTTTAATATTTCCATTAAGCATTGTTTGCATAACTGATGAAAGAAAAGAGTACATATTCGAAAATATTTACACAGTTTGAAATTAAAGTTTCCGAAGCTCGAATGCTGATTAGTGTTGAGAATTGGAGCATCTCAAATGATATTTTTATTACATTCAAACTCTCCAACTACCAATCCTAAACGAGGACAATATTGTGAAAGTAATATTATTTTAGTGCAAATTGCAAAGTTGAGTCACTATTATATTTATGAGCCGAATTTCCCACTTCCAGTTTCTTCATAAGTTGTTTTCTAATGTGAAAAAGCTGTATACTCTATGTATATGCACTTTAGTTACCATAATTTCAGTTCCAGATCCCAGCTCAAGGTACATAGTTAGTATGCTTCCGCGCCATTAAGGTCAGAGCTATTGATTCCACCCAAGAACCGCCAAATCCAATAACGCAAACTCAAAATCCGCGAAATAAAAAAACCCTTCACTTGGAAATCTATAATTTAATAATCTTAAATCATTAATTGAATTATTAAAATATTTCTTTTAGCGATATATTTATTTTCACTTGTACAAAAACTGAATATTTCAGATAACTTTTGGTGTGGTGATTGCATATGTACTGTAAAACACATGGACATACAACCCTACAAAGTATGAATGATACAACAAGGGGGAAATTTTAAAAGATACGCAATAACGACATGTCATAGTACAATATTGTGAACAAGATGGAATGTCTTAGTTAAATCTTTAAAGTTCAGCACATTTTCTGCTCATTCAGTTAATTGGCTAATTCACGGCGCCGCGGTTTTGTCGTGCGCTGATTTTTCGGTTTGACCTGCTCCGGGGATACCATTAATGGTAATACAACCACATACACGGTGATTATTATGATCCGGCCCAAGTGATGTTGAAATTTTAGCAGAACAGCTTGCTTCCAGAAACTCGATACTATAACCAAGTTGTGACGGCATTTTAAAACAACATTTTACGACTTGAGTCTAGACTAGACTTGGGAATATCTTGGAGCTGTAATTCAATATGCGTATCGAATATCCTAAGTTCTACGTTAAGCATGCAGGAATTTCCCGTGTTGCTCACAGAGTTTTTCGAACAAAAACTGCATACGAATATTATTTTTCATCTTTACACTGAATTGCTCAATGTTTAATTGGAATAAGTTGATTGAGCCATTAGTGGGCAACTCTGGATCTTCCTGTATACTTGATTTGCAAGGATACAAGATGCAATTAGCAATATAGAAATAATGAGTCAATTTCAAGTAAGGTAGATGATATTTTATTACTTCTCTATCAGTGAACGAGCCTAATGCGTGAGAAACGCCCTTTCTTTTCACTTGGTTGAGTACGAAATGCTATACTGCATTTAGGAATTAGGAATTACCTGTTCACAACAAGAATTTGATACAGAAATGCAATATGTAAATGCATGGCTCCGAGACGGAGTATTTCCAGTGCAAACAAAATACGTATTCTAATACCAACTCCAGCGAATTCGTTCTGTACGTTTGGGTTTGGCACAATAGAACCACACTTGCCTGCCCAGAACACTTAGTCATAGTTTTTGTAGAATATGCTGAGCTTCAAAATTCACTTTATTGATCTCAACATGTAATGCATACATATAATGCAGGTAAAATATGAACTCAAAGCAAGAAGCCGACAAGGTTTATATCTCATAAACAATCTTGAACGGAAAACAAGAGTACAACAATACCACCTACCTTGCCATTTTTACGTGAGAAATTATTCCAGTTATGCAATGCATTACTGCGGCTAAAGCAAAACGGATGGGTTTCCTCTGAGAAGCACAAACCATTTACACAGTACAACAAAACTACAGCAGTAGTCTAGACATTATTAGCGTAAATGTGAAGTGTGGCCTTTCAGTGAACTTTTGTGTCAGTTTTGTTAGCTCTCCGCGTTGACGACAGACAGCTTTATCGTAGATTGAACACTATTGACCGCGAACGAAGATCCATATGAAGCTACATACGCTTCCATAGAATGTTCCTTATTAATCGTTCGAGTTTGTAAATTAAATGAAATATTTTAACTTTCGGACAATCGGAAAATTTACCTACAAGGTTTACATTTTGGATTTTGTTTCAAAAAATCTTTTGGGGACGTCACGGGTCACGGGTACCTCCACCCAAATTTACTTACGACCAAATGTGGGTGCGCCCATGAGACAGCACATAAATCAGTCTGTGCCAGAATTTACCCCGCCAAGCGGCCGAACGAATTGTACTCGCCCAGTTTTATGCGTACAACCGTGTACCTTTGGAATTGACGAGACTTAGAACTATGCAGGATTTTTTATTTCAGGTTCAGATTTAATTCTTATAAAGCAGTTCTTCAATATATGTAGTAAACTAAAAGCATTTAGAGCAGAAAGTAGCTCCTAAGAGACATGTAAAAAGGGTTCTATTAAATTATTTAAATAGCTTTCTAATTTTTTCAATGGCGTCATTTAAATGTAACAATAGCCTCAAGAACTACTTCAAATCTGAAATATATTTAATTTTTAAATTTTCCAGAAAAGTTGAGAATGAAGAATGACAAGTAGACAAGATCGGAATGGAGACAGTGACTCTTACACGAGAAAGTCTCCTTCCTGTGTGGTCACAATTGGACGTCGAGCTGGATCGTCCACGAACAGTAGTCCGGCCTCTCAACCCCGCCTCATTTCCCCACCCCAAGAATCCCGCCAAGAATCAGACTACGAGGAGGATTCTCGGAGCGGAACACCGAAGACATGGAAGAAACCCAGTCCACTCGCAGCTCCCAGCCCTGTCCCCGTGGACATTGAGGAGTCAAAACGACGCGGGAAGATTCATATTCCACTTTCCAAGTCTGGCAAGCCGACACCATACTATCGATGTGCTCCGCTCTCCAAATTGAAACATCCTTTGGAGGAAAACATCTTCACGAGTCTTCTGATCACACTTGTGGCTGTGTCCGTGGCCATTATTGGTGGAATCCCAGTTCTGATTCTCACAGGAGCACTTCTTCTCCTTGCTATTAGTGTACGCTACTTTACTGTGATTGCGGAAGGCTGTTACCGCTACCTCCTCTTCATTTGTTCCAACAGAAATGTTCCAGCCAATCGGACCAGTCCACCCATCTTCCCGTTGGGCAGGTCAGTTGAGCCCTATGGGCCGTTTATAACTAATCATTGTGTAACTGTTCATGACTGATTTTATGGTTTTGTTAAGCGCTATTGCTGTAGGTAGTAACCCATTTGTTGTTTCCGCTTCATATTTCGGAATTTTTTGCCAAAACTCCTGAAATTAACATTAGTAGGTTGGGACTTAGTGGCTATCGCTGGTTATAAATAGACTGAACTCTATGAACCTTCATCAATTTGAGAAATTGGATGTATAAACCGCGTATTAATGCATTGACCCAAACATGTATGTGTTTTAAGTGAGTCGTCGAGCAAAAAAAACACCAATAGCTTTTGGAGTTTTTTACTCAGCGGCTCACTCAAAATACATACATGTTTGGGTCAATGCATTAGTAACTATCCCATTTATTCAACTGTCAACGTAGACACTTTTACAATATCCTTGAGGAAGGTCAATATTGAAACACAATTAAGTAACGAGAATTTCAAAAAATTACAATGTTAATTCACAGATATGACCAATCGAATATAATATGAGGAAAGATTGCATGGCTTTAATTCATATGGATTCAATATTTTAAAAGATATAACAAGATAGCCGAACCTTGCCACTGAAAGTCCGCAACGTCGAATCAAATCACAACTTTGTTGTCATTTCAATTCGCAACTAGCATGATGATAAGTGAAGCAACTTCTTGATACAATTTGAGCACGTTTCATCGACCGTCATAGCTTTTGTATAAATTAAATTAAAAATAGTCTTATAAATCGATGAACTCAAAATATTATACAGGTTTCAAATGTTTAATGCATGAAGTAATATGTATAAAAATATAAAATATGTCAATTAGAACATTCGAAATTCTGAATTCCGATCTGTTTTCCCAAAAAAAAATCAAAAGTCAGTCAGCCCCAGCTGATGTTTTCCAAATCAAATTAGGTTATGGTTGGTTTGTGGACTAGAAATTTCGGGGAAACCGTCCAAAATATTCAATAGAAATGATAGTATAGGGAGTAGGGAGTCCAAATGAGACGAATCAAATATATTCGTTTAACAGGACTTGGGGCTACTCAGTTCAACCAAAGAAAAGTTTGGAAGCCTAAACCCTGTTTGTTATTCATGGAAGCAGTTTCCATTAATTACTTTTTCACACTCGCCTTCCTCAAACCTTCCCGTTCCCTCTACATATTGACATTAGAATATATATTTTGTACAAGGTCTGTCTCAATTCATGAGCCCACCAGAGCGTTTCCCGGACTTGAGTACACAATACGCTTCGTTAGTAAGTTGGGACCAGGGAATTACTCCTGCCCAAACACGATCATGGTGAAAGTGATGAGTTTTCCTTTCTTCTCCCCAAATTCACAGCTTGTAAAGTTGTAACTTGTAATGTGCTCTTCACTCCAGGCAGGCCTTAGCCGTATAACAAACTTTGGGAACACGAGAAGACGAAAATGTTAGGATTGTCACATTATTTTAGAGTTTCCACTCTGCTCACCGCACTTGTTTTCTGAGAAGAGGTCGTGTGTGACGTTGGGAAATAAAAGTTTTGATACAATTTGAAGACAGTTTATGGAAGATCATCAATGCAAGTAAAGCTCAGATCTTCAACTTCAAGTTGGGAAAGTCAATTTATGTTTCCAAGACACAGAGGCCCCCATAGCTTCTGCTCTTCTTGTGGGAAGTACTCTACATATAAACCTCTGACCCACAAAATTTCTGTTTTCGACAGAAAAGGAAAGTTTCTGTTTGAATTTTATCTCCTTGAAGATAATTTCTTTAAATAAAGTTGATGAGGGCAGAGATAAAGGACAGAAGTTGGGGACCCACTCCAGCATGTGTCTGGAACTCGTAAAATAGCCTACTCAACTTTCCACTGTGCAACTCTCACCCAACTTTCACTTTCTATTAGTAATTTGAACCTGAGTCTCATATTGCCATTGACAGTCATGTGCTTTATGATCACTTCCTACAAAGATCTGATCACGCAAGTAAACTTTCAGGATTTTCTCATTTCTGTTTCTTGCCTTGCCCAATGTGGTAGCTTTACCACCGCATACGAATATAATGGCGGAACATCTAGTCATGCTCACTTGTATATGAGCTGTTCTGCTGAAAAAATGAAATATTAAAAATATCGGTTAACATAATCATGATAATTTGAGGCTCTCATACACGGAGTTATAAATACAAAATGTTGGCGCCATTTAATTAATTCTATCATTGCTTATTTAAACACGGCACTCCCGAAGCAGAATGTTGGCGCCATTTAATTAAGTTCGTTATTGTTTATTTAAACAAGGCCGTATAAATGTAGAATTATGGGGATATTTGACCATTTACAGACTAAATGCTTATTTAAACACGGCTACGACGGCGTTATAAATACAGCATGTTGGCGCCATTTTATCAATTGCTCTATTGATACGTTAAACAAGAAGCTGCCTGTGCAGAATATTGGTCCCGCTTAATCAATTACACTATTGCTTCTTTAAACACGGCGCTACTATAAATGCAAAATTTTGCCAACATTGCATTTAGTACGCTATTGCTTAGTACAGGTTTAATCAAAAGGATGCTAGGCGATAATTCTTTGTTCCTTTATTTTATGCTATTGTAAAACATGAGCACATCCGAATAAAAATCAAAGGTATGTACATCAAACGAAATTTAATTAATTATGCCAGTAAAATCTAAAGAGTCAAATAAGAAATTAACAAAAATACTGGAAAATATTAAAGAAGAACCAGGGTAATCCTGATAAATAATTACAAAAGTATTTTTTATGCCGGAACTTAACGTCTGAACGAATTCGATTTTTGTATTTCTGTTAGGACGATTCTTTTATTGGGGAATTTTTTCCTTTTTACAATCATTAGGAAGATATTTACACGTTGAGGAGGCATAAACATTTTAGGGTAGATGGCAAACAACAAAGGCTACATGTGAATTACCAATATGTATGAAACGAAACCTCAGAAGCTGATCACCTAGGTGATGCGGAGAGTGAACCACTGATATATCTCTCATGTGTCCGTTCATTGCAACATATGATAATGATCAACCAAAAATGGCGAAAATAGGTTGCATGAAGCTTTTTATCTACAATTATATACTCTATCGTGACATAAAGAAACTGAATCACTGTTTACAGTCACCAATTTACTTTTAAAATAATTAATCTTTTGTTTTCAGACTCGCATTGGCCAATGACGTTCGGTGGTTGGGAGAGCGGAAGGGTAACAAATGCCAGGCTATTCTCCACACTGTGCTCATTTTCGAAGGTGCACTCGAACTCACGCATCTTCGACAGTTGGTGACGAGTCGAGTTCTACGAGCAGAAACACGGGACGGTGATCTACTCTACCCACGTCTTACGCAGAAACTCATCCCAATTCTGGGTGGTTATCGCTGGGAACCTGACACGCAGTTTGACATTCAGAATCATATCTTCAGCGGACCAGCACACATCAAAACAGAGGCTCAGGTCCAACGGTACATTGGAACACTCATGACTGAGAATCTCCAGCTGGACAAACCTCTTTGGGAAATCCGACATTTCTCCAACTATGGTGGACTGAAGGACACACTTGTCCTTCTCCGAGTTCATCAATGTTTGGCAGATGGAATGACGCTTGTTCGAATTCTTTCACTTTCTCTGGCCGATCGACAGCAGCTACATATCCCACAACGTCCGCACTTTGCAGGGCTTTCCTTTGGTTTCAACGTGCTCCGTTCCTTCATTGTGGGACCCTTGACCGTCTTCCTCTGGCTCTGCATGACTTCCCGAGATATCAACTTCTTCTCAAAACCTGTGACTCATTCCAAGTCTCTCCTTGCAGCTGCTAGTTGTAAATATGCTGGAAGGAAGAAGGAGACTGAGGCATCCAAGAAACCCATGACTCAGCTCCTGCGGAGCAATGACCGGTCTCGTCGACATCACTACAATCCGCAAGCACCCAAAGAAACGAACATGGCTCCGCTCATCGGCTCCGCCACACCGCCCACATCCGTGAAGGTCGTGAGCAGAACTGGAGGAAGTTCCACACCTGAAGTGGGTCAGGCGGAAGTGGGTGCCAGTCAACAGCCGAACAAGACCAAGTCTGAGTCCAACGTACCTTCCTCGTCCAAAGACAGTGGTCCAGTTTGGAGAACCGGATGGTCTGGGGCCATGACAGTTGCCAAAGTGGCTCGAGTGAAGCAGATCATGCGGAGTTCACTGAATGACGTGCTCCTCTCGGCTGCGGCTGGTAGTGTACGGAAGTACATTCAGTGTCAAGGGATTCAGTACCCCAGCGACCTCAAGGTGAGTCAATGTAATTCATGGGAAAAGTCTCTCAAATCAAACTTCTCCAGCTTTTATTACCACTTTCTCCGGCTTTCACTTTTAACTCCGATGGGCTCTGGAACCAGTACAAGACGGCACTGACCTTGTGACACCACCTGTATAATTGGGCTCAAAAATTTCATGGTTGTCATTTGAACGATTACAAACAACTTTGCTAAATTTCAATCAGATACTTTGTCTCAATGATTAGTTTGACCCTTAAAAATCGCATTTTTAACATGGCCCGGTTCTACGTCAATTGGGCGCCAACGTCCCATTACCGCGTAACTTTAACTCAGCACTTTGATATATTTCGGAAAACCTGACTAACGGTATTACACACTTTTCAAATTTTTACATTGACATTAATAAGTGGTAATTAGATCCCGGCGCCCAATCGACGCCGTACGGGTCAAAAGATAAGAACCCGTGCGACTCGGCTGAAAAATGATTTATTTGTTCCGTAGACTGTTGTGAACAACCTTAAAATGGAACTCCCGTGGATTCGATGATTAGTTTGACCGGCAAAAAGGGGCAGATCAAAAAGTTTTTTTGATTTTTAACGGCCAAACTAGCCATATGATCCAGTTGTCCTATTTGAAGGTTGTTCAGAATGATATAAGCGACAAATATGCCAATCTTAAGTTCAATTGAACGATTTTTAGTGTTTTGAATCATGATAAAATTACGAAAAATGTGAAACTAACAATACGGAATCTCGATGAGGTCTATAGCCCTATGTTCCAAAGAACAACCCTGAATATATTCAGCACAGTCGCACAGGATGCCACCGGGTCACGTCATAGGGTCAGTTCAATGTTCAATATCCTTTGAGAAACTCCAAGTCCAAGCTCGATACAATTCCACAAAGTAGAACTAGATATAATTACTTTTTTGCTGTCGTTCGAAGAAGCAATTAAGACAAAAACAAAACGCGTGCTAGGATACAATAGGTTATTAATTCGGACAGATTCAGATTGAAACAACGGATGTTTTATTTGAACGATGTTAAAGCCGAAGTAATAGCCAAAAAGTCAACTAGTTGTAGTTGGGGTCATGGGGTAAATATCCCGTGTGTATTGGACTTTGCTCTCTTATGGACAAATTCCAGAAACGTTCAATTTTGCTTCAAATTTTCTGGATAACAATAAATATAGCTTTTACAGGCGGCACTAATTAAATACAGCGAATCTAATTTGCTGGTCAGCTTAGTGCACTTGTCGGTGCAACAGCCAGTGTCAGTCAGGTGCATGTTCTGAAGTCGAGTTGGGGAATGAATCGGATTTTTCTAGACAATCCCTTGATGACTCCTGCTATTTCTCTCCGTTTCCTCTCTCGGTCAATCTTTGTCCATTGTGCCAAGTAATTGATTCTTGAACCACTCCATTGTCGTTTCAAATTCGGCTCACGAGTCAGGATCCCTCCCAATTCAGTTCCAATGTTCCTCTCAATCTGTCGTGAAAGCTCCTGCATCACCCAAATATTTGCTATTTGTTCCTTCAATCTAAACGAAATCCTTTCCAGAAACATCACATTCCTCCTGATGTAGTGTTCTCCTTTCTCGAGATTAACCGAATTTGAAAGTGGAGTCAATGTTCGAGCTTTCTATATTGGATGAGGCGAAAAGCGAATTAGTACAGTACAAAACTTAATATTGGAACTTAATATTAGTCCAACCGCAACTTTACCTTATTATCACCGCAGAATAACTTGACCAAAACTTAGCTTAGTTTCACCTCGAAATAGCTTCAGCGCTAAAATAATTAACTTCCGTTTCCTTGAGTTTGTTACGAGGCGTTTTGTAAATGGTAAAGTTAGGATAGGCTGGGGCTGGGTTAAATCTTCCACTGCGGCCCTTTCTACAAAGATTCATTCATCCCTTGATTCATCTCAATCTTCTATTCGAAAAATATTATGCACAATGACTGGGCACACGTAATATTAGTACTGTGCGGATTTTTGGAGGAGAGAGTTTGCCGTGAGCTACGATATGGCCGATATTTAATTTTACGGTGAGACTCAGAAATATTTGCGGTGATACTGAATCATGGCATTAAAACACAATGGCAGGTGGCGGCTTACGATAGAAATTCACGCCCGAATCAGCTTATACATAACTGGAGCAGAGCTATTTCGTCAATTATGACGTCAATGAAATTCGAAAACATTATTAATTATTAATAAGCAGAGATGTAACATGTATGCAAAATTAACTCGCTCAATGTTGTCCCAATCGAAGCGAAACTTTGGATGACCACGTTTCCCCAGTGACCTCACTGGAAAAAGCATATTTTTTCAAATTTTGCATATTTCGCGTTTATAAGACATATATATATATATATATATATGGTGACATATTTTGGATTTTTTGAGGAATATCGTATGTTTTTTAGTAAAAAATACAATTTCGGCGTTACAAATTCTGAAAATTCATTGGAATATAATGTGGAGATTACTTTTCGCGCTTTAATC
>JAQFYU010001706.1:0-13942 GCA_034694905.1 Ceratophysella granulata
ATGAAACGCCCCTCGTGAACTTGTCAAATAGGCTGTATCTCTTTGTCACTTGTTTTTAAATCTATTAAAGATAAAATATTAAGAAAGACGACAAACCCGTCTCGTTCTCTCGTGTAGTTTGTATTGTACAATGTGTGAAAGATGACAAGGTACAATGTAATTGAATAGTTAGGCTAACACGACGAGTTCCAAGTATATTTACATTCATATTCTCTTGATAAATGGAGGGATGCAGTGCGGTTTCATCCCTGAGTGTCCTGTAATACTGTAACTATTTGTATTATTTAATTACTACCACCTAAGAATCAAAAACTATAACTGATATATGCTAACTACTACGATGTAATCTCTGTAAGAAGTGTATAATGTTAACTACTACCCAAACCACAAGTTGTCGAATTATTGACAAAAATAGAAAACAATTGACATTTTTTTCTTCCCCCCTTTTCCCTTGTGTGTGTTGAAAGGTTTGTCAATAAACGAGTACAGAAAATACGTTTTGTTTTCTATTTAAAGAAATGGAGCATTGAGTCTTTGCTAATTATTTTTCAAACATTTTTATTTACTTCTAATTGTACATTTAGCATGATCAATCATTAATGTACATCGAAATTAAGAGTAGTAGTGGATAGGTTATTCTGTGCACGGCAAATTCCTCGGCGAGCTTGAGACACTTACTCTAGTCGACTTTCTCTTGACAAATGCGTGATTGGAAGAAATACGTACATAATATGTAGTAAGTTTTTTTTGATATTCAGTGTTTAGATGGAAATGTTTTGGGCTTCATCAGTGATGCTTGTTGCAGTGCTTGAGTTTGTGTTGGAAGCTGCTCCAGAAGGTCTCAAAAGTGTAGCAATCTCAGCGGCCTAGGGAAAAATTTCGTAGAACAAGTCAGCATAATTTCTGGTAGCTAACATGTGATTGACACAGTACAAGCAACATACTCGGAAATGCAATTCAAATCACGTGTAAATTAAATGTAAAACGCTAATTTTTATTATAATTGTGCAACTTTAAAACAATTCAAGTTAATTACTGACAGTAATTGAATTTGCATTTGTAAAAGATGCAAAAGAAGTCTATTGGTCAAAAATTCCAAACAAAAATTAAATTCAGCTTAATTTTTGAAGTTTTAACGCTATTCGAGCATTTGAACTTGAGAAATGTTATAAATAATTAATATTTAATTACTTTTGAGCTTTAAATTACCAAGTGCCCAAATTCAATTATAAATTACTTTTGAGCTACAAATAATCAAGTGCCCAAATTCAATTACGATTTACCAAATGCCCAAATTCGATTACAAATTACTTTTGAGCTACAAATTACCAACTACCAAATGCCCAAATTCAATTACAAATTACTTTGAGGTACAAAAAATGTACAAATTAAATTTTTTCAATTATTTCGTACTTAAATTAGACGGAATTGACTTCAACAACAAAAAATGTGCACTGGAGCTATGCATTACAAATTACTTTGGATTTACAAATTACCAAGTGCCTTTAATCACAAATTACTTTGCAGTTATATAAAAAAGAAAACTCAAATTAAAATTTCAATCATCAATTACTTTGTAGTTCAATTATGCGCAATTTGAATTATATTAATTGAGCTTTTTGATTTACAAATTACAAAGTTCCCAAATCCTCAATTACAAATTACTCTTGAGCTGGAACGAACAAAATGTTCAAATGCAAATCCTCAATTACAAATTACTTTATAGTTTTAAAAATACACAATTTCAAGTACACCAACCAACACGGTTATTAAATAGTATAAAACTTTTTAATTCTACCTGAGTGTATTCACAAGTCGGGAAAATTTCAAAACGGCGAATAAACTTGATTTCAATTTTGACCACAAGGCATTATAAATAGTACAATTATACCTCTGAGAAAGCAGTTTGGAACCGAAGTGCATCTTGATTTTCAACTTCCAGCTTAAATTCATGAGAAGTTGGATAGATTCTGGGCGTGTTGAGAAGATTGGCAGCAGCCGTCCAAGCACAAACCCATTTGATTCCATTATTCGCCGGAGTTAAATTCATTTTATTCCAAGTGTAAATATTGTGACTACAGATCAGTTCATCTCGTGGACCGAAGAATTCCAATTCGTGGTATGTATTTCGTCCGCTCACAATTTTCACGGTTCCAACGCCGAGGAGAGTAAAATCTAAAATTTTAGAGTGGATTTTTTTTTAAATTGCAAGGTTACATCCAGTTTTGATGTTATAACTTACCAGTCCTTGCTTTAACGAACAAAGTGCAATTCGAAAGCACGAAATTGACGACCGCAACTTTGACCTCCGCCTCCTCCTTTGACTTCCAAGGTCCGTCCATACGAAAATCATGGAAAAGTGTTGATCGAGGTGTTTGTCCCCAAATAGACTCTCCAAGCATTCCATTCAAACGTCTCGGTTTCCCTAATTTGACTCGTTTCTTAGAATTCGTTTCCTTCTGACCTCCCGGAATTGGCAGCGTTCCAGGTGCAGCGTCACTCATTGAACCTGTTTCCGAACTGGTACTCGGTCTTGCTTGCTCCATAGCAACGGAAGCCACATTATTGGTAGCATTCCTGGCTGAAGCTTGACGAAGCTCATCATGATTCCAGAGTTTGTTTCGAAGAGTATTGAGAATTTCGAGAAACTTGGCGGCTTCCGGTTCGCTAGAAAAACTGAAGACAAATTGTTCACCATCGTGTGGAGATGCTTTGGACGGTGCCAGTTCAACGGCCGTTTTTCCAGTTGTTGTGACCTTGAGATGTGGGGTCAGAAGTCTATTGAACTTCATCAGTCTGCCGGTCCGGCTCTTCTTTGCAAAGGCCATCAGCCAGTATTGACCTAAATCAGGTTTAGTTTCGAAAATGACGCAAAATTCGAATATATTTTTAAAAATACCTGTTTCAGATTTGGTTGTAAAAATAACATGGCATTTCTGAGTGTCCACAATCGTCTCGTTTTTAAATAGAACCAATCCCACATCAAAGTAGTCCACAATCCGATTTCCATACATTTGCTGGATCTTCTTATGAGTTTCGAACGGAATGTTTGGAAACTTGGCCATTTGTTCTTGAAGCAGAGCCTGACGACTTGTGCCAGCCGCATTCGAGCTCTCATCCGTCGTGCCACCTTCCGATTGAGATCTCCAGTTGTTCCTGTTTGGTCCATTACGCTTTCGTGCTGGATTCCGTTGTCGGGACATCTGATCTTGGGCTTGAGAAGCATTCTGACCTGAAGAGACTGAACTTGAACCGTTGACAGCTGATCTCCAGTTCATGGATTCCGGTCCAAGGTCATTCTGGACTGAGTCCGGGTTCCGATTAGTAAATGGATTCGGTTTCAAGTTGGGATGACTTGGCAGCTTAAAATCGAAAAATGGTCCGGGCAAAGGATCCGAGTTTCCGCTAAATCCAGGTGCATAAGATGCGTAGGGTGGAAAGTATGGTCGTGGTTGAGCAATTGCCGGATAATGAGTTCCAGGGTTTCCGAAACTGCTAGTTCGCAAATTGACGCAAGCATAAGAAGCAACATAAAGTTGTTGACAATTTGATCAATTACAAAGAAAATTGTGAAATAATTGAATGTTAAATTATACCTGTTGAAACTCAAAGTATTGGATTGAAATCGTATGTCTCCATTGGTCAGGTGCCAGGGTGGCAAGTAGGAAAGTGGTTGAATCTGAGTTAGTCTTGTTGCCATGTTCATTCCCAGGTTACCGAAATCCGGGGTCTGGTTTAGGTACTCCATATGAAGCGGAACTCCGAAACCATGCCCTTCCATTGACACAATTCCTTGAGCTTGATCAAGTGCTTGTAGCAAATCTTGGTAAGCACCTAAAACAGAAAATCAGAATAGAAAGCTGCAGCTAAAATTCGAAATTGTTACAGGAGAAAGTCATCAGGCGAAAGTCAAGTATGCATGTCACAGGTGAAAGTCGCTAGTGAAAGCTATGCATGTCACAGGTGAAAGTCGCAGATGAAAGTTAAAAATACATGTCGCAGAAAAAGTGGCAAGTGAAAGTCAATAATACACATCGTAGGTAAAATTCGAAAGTGAAAATCGCAGGTGAAAGTTGCAGGTGAAAAAAGGTTGCAGCTGAAATTCGCAAGTGAAAGTTATAAATGCATTTCACAGATGAATGTTACAGGTGAAAGTCATAGGCGAAAGTCAAGTGTCCAGTATGCATGCCCCAGGTGAAAGTCATAGACGAGTTAAGTATGCATGTCACAGGTGAAATTCGCTGGTGAAAGCTATGAATGCATGTCATAGGTGAAAGTCGCAGATGAAAGTCAACAATGCAAGTCGCAGGTGAAAGTCAAGAAAACACATCGTAGGTAAAATTCGAAAGCATAAGTCGCAGGTGAAAGCCAAGAATGCATGTTATAGGTGAATTTTGCAGTTGAAGGTCACAGGTGAAAGTCAACAATGCACATCGTAGTTAAAATTCGAAAGTGAAAGTCGCTGGTGAAAGACAATAGGCAAAAATGCATCTCGCCGGTGAAAGTCAAGAATGCATGTCACAGGTGAAAGTCGCAGGTGAAAGTCAAGAATAAACGTCGCTGGTAAAATTTAAAAGTGAAAGTCGCAGGAGAAAATTTTTGAAAATTTGACTAACAACTGCATCAAATATTTTACCGTTACCGTCCGTCCCTTCATCCATTGCACCACGTCCTTCCATTAACTTGAGTAACTTGACGTCAAACAGTGAATTGGGATTGGGAGAAGTGGGTGAACTTTTAGTTTGAATCCAATTTCAAAACTTTGCAGGAAATTCTTCTATTGCTTCCTCGAATATTGAGAGCAATGTTGAAATTCTTACAACACGTCTCTTCTTGGTGAAAGCAGATTTAAGAATGAATCGGGAGAAAATAGATTCCTGCTCGAGGCAGATGGAAGTTTTCTGTTGTCCAAATTTGTGAATTTGGAACGGTTTCCGAGGCAACGCTCAAAATTTGCAGTGAGAGGAAATTATATGTACAGAATTGAATTAAATAGCTGTTACTATGACCGCAGAAAAATTCTATTTTGTTAAAGTCCCGTAGTAAAAAAATTCTTGAAAAGTCATTGAATTCTGCGAAAAAGGCGTTGGAATAACGAATCTAAAATTTAAATCTTTGAAAATATTAACATTAAAACAAGAACATAATCTCCCATAAACTTAGCATAAAAAATTTATTAAATATGAGTAGCAGTTCGAACAGTAGTGGAGATTTCAGTAGATCCCTTGAGGTTCCTTCAGGTGACACGGTTCGGAGTTACAAACCTGCCAATTCGAATCTTATGAGCAGAATAGAACATTATACTTCTTCTCAAATCTCAAAATGCATGGTATCTTCGGTTCCAAAGAGATCCCTCGATGACCCTGGACCTCGACCCAGTTTCTGGAAGCAACTCTTCCGTTGTGATGAGCTCTCGGATACGACCCTGACCAGTTCAGACGGAATCGTCTTTCCGGTCAATCGACTCGTCCTGGCCACAGCCAGTCCTTACTTTCGAACTCTCTTCTCCACGCCTTTGGATAAGGTCAGTCAAGGTCAATGCTCAAGGTCACGGTCGCAAGTATTTTATCGAATTTGAATCGAACCACATATAGTCGCTAGTCCGTTGGAAAAATTGCAACATTTAAGCTTACACCGCCGATAACCGCAACATACATAACGCAAGATAAAAAGCAGCGTATATACCGCAACAATAAAACCAGCAACATTAAAAATGGAAACATTAAATCCCGCAACATAAAAGCCTCAACTAGCACAGTCGGTGCTGCCTCAACACGAACAGCGCAACACTACTGATTATAGCAACATACAGCATATAAATCATAACGCCATGCCATACACCGTAGCAATAAAATCCGCAAGATGGACCATAAAGGCAACAACATTATAAATACCACAACATGGGCTGAACATTTATTACTAGATTTTACATTAATGCAATGTGAGAACAAACACTAAATAATTTTGGATTGTATAAATATTACGATTTTAGTTCTTGTTTGCGGTTTTTAATGTTGCTAATTGTATTTGTATTGTTCCGGTTTTAATGTTGCAGGCCTTAATGTTGACATTTTTACCGTTTAGGTCCTATTTATATTGTTGCGGTTTTAATGTTGTAGTCTTTAATGTTAATGTTGACATTTTTACCGTTTCGGTATTTAATGTTGCAGTATTTAATGTTGTGTTGATAATATTATGTTGCAGTGCTTATTGTTGCCGTTTTTGTCGCTATTTTTAGTGCTGCTTTGCGGTTTCTATTTTGGTGTTGAAATTGTTATGTTGCAGTTTATATTGTGCAGATTTCGGAGTTTTTGCCGTCGCCGTATTAATTGTTGTTGTTTTAAATTTTACTGTGTTTGTTGAATGTTACGTTTTTTAAGTTGCTGCTTTCATTTTGCCCCTTTTAATGATACCTTATACTCCAATAGAACACGGAACCCCGACTGGAAGTTGAGAGTACGTTCCTTCGAAGCCTACTTGAATTTGCTTACACTGGAGAATGTCCGGGGATGACCTCAGCCTCCGTCCAGATCCTTCTGCCCATAGCTGACAAGTACCAGTTCCAAGATCTTACCGACCACTGTTGTCGATTCATCAAATCCGAACTGGAACCCTCAAACTGTCTCGGCGTCTACCGCTTCACCCGCCAGTACTACTGTCCAGAATTCAATAAGGAGTTCAGAGCTTACATTCTTCGGAATTTCGAACAAGTGGTAAAATGTCGGACGGAATTCCTGACTCTAAGTCCCGAGTTACTCAAGGAATTGCTTGAAGATGAGTTCCTGAGTCTGGAGAGTGAAGAAATGGTTTATGAAGCACTCTGTATGTGGCTAGAATTCAAAATGGAAGAAAGATTTCCACATTTTCTGAATCTACTCCCGTCCATTCGGTTTGGACTCATGAAATACGACTACTTCCAAAACGTCGTGTGCAAATCTGAGTATTGCAAGGAATCCAAGGTAAATTTGAATGTCGAAAGGCTTTACAATTTCAATTTCAACAGGATTTTCTTCTATTATATTCTAGGAAGTAGCGGAATACTTATGCAACACGATAAATTCAATCATCAGTCCAGCAGCGAAGCCCTTGGATGAATTTCACATTCAACGACGTCCAAGGATCCCGAGCTCCTTCATTTTTGCCATTGGAGGTTGGAGTGCACTCAATCCCATGACCTTCGTAGAACACTATGACATCATGGCGGATCGTTGGATGTCAACATCTGTGTCCGACATCACGCCAAGAGCCTACCACGGAGTCATCTTTCTCAACGGCCTCGTCTTCGTCTTTGGTGGAAATGATGGCTACGATAATCTGAGTACAATGTTTGCTTTTGACCCTGGTTAGTCTTGAATATATTTGACAACTACACGCTCGTATTTACTAATTCGCTTCAAATTATAAGATCGATCAGCAAATGGATTTGTTTACGTTTACAGTTTCAGGTCTCTGGTCAGAGAAGGCTTGCATGCATGAGAAGCGGTGCTATGTCAGTAGCGCGTGTTTAGGTAAGAATTTCGATTACCATTACAAAAATTACGAATTAAATACTATGACGTAATGAGGCTTCATTATTATTGAATTTGTGGTACCCCAGACAATAGGATCTACGCAATGGGTGGTCACAATGCGTTTCAACGGACAAACACTGCGGTACGTGGTAAATATTTCTGATCCAGTAAAAAATGGCTTTTGCAGTAAATTCCGATTTTTGTATGACCTCATCCACTTTATGTTAAATTAGGTTTGACAAGTTTTTACAGGAACAATGATTGAAAACCTTTATAAAATGCCTCAAAATTTGGCATGATTAAAATTAAAGACTGGAAACATGTTTTTGCAGGAAATGTATAATCCAGAACGTAACCAGTGGCAAATTATCGCCGCCATGCATGACGTAAGGTCAGATGCTTCTGCCTGCGTCTTCAACAATAGGATCTACATTGCCGGAGGTCAGTTGGTTTTTTTAGTGTCACGAAAGGTGGATACGGGATGCTTATTTGAAATATTACTTTTGAAATATTTGGTTTGTTTATTGGCAGGCTTCACTGGTCAAGACGTTCTAGACACGGTTGAATTCTACGTCCCACATCCTGTCAATCAATGGACACGAATTATGTCCATGACCAGTCCGAGATGCGGGCTCAGCCTTGTCACTCACGGATGTTCAATTTACGCAATTGGCGGAAGAACCGGTCCAACGTCACTCCGAACCGGTGAAAGACTCAACACGTTCGACATCTGGGAGCCCATTCCGGTCATGCCCATAACACGGAGTAATCACGGTGTTGCTGTAATTCATGGAGTCATCTACGTAATCGGTGGTTACATCAACGGAGGTTAATGAAAACTTAACATTTAAAAATGGTTCTGGATTTGGTTAACATTAGGTTTACTGTAAATTCTAGACGAAGGCCTAACGAATCGAGTTGACGTTTTCAATCCTGACACGGAAATCTGGACAACTCCAAATTCTCTCATGCTCAATCGAAGTGGCTTCACTGCCTGCGTCGTCAAGGACATTCCAAACCCAGAAACGTACTCGTACGTTAATCGACTTTTACGGAGCCGAGGCCTTGGCAACGCATCAAAACCCAAGATCCAGCAGATTCCAGAGAAAGAGACACGAGTTTTGTTGTGTGATGAAATTGACTGAACAGCGCTCCAACCTCCAACTCATCTCCATTTTCGCATAACGTAAAATTCACTTAATAACCAATTCCAAGCTCGATTCATGTACCAGTTACGCCACAAATAATAAAAATAATAAAATAAAACCAACAACGCACTCAAATAATAAAAACAGACGCAGTAATTTTCAAATGCTGAAATCATAATGTTATTAATTCTAAAAATAGGCACTCTTAAACATAAATACAAATAGACGTGCGTTTTAGGACAGCACAAGGCACAGACAACAATCTTTGAGCAAATGGAACATTGAGACAAATAATTGTGCTACGAAAGATTCGAAACCCTTTCGTATGAGATATAGTTTTAAGGTAAGTTGAAAGTAGAAGGCCGATTACTTACGAATACAATAAGGCTCTCGTTAGAAATACAATGTAAAATTCAAGTTGAAGGCTAGATAGAAACTATCTATAAATTGGAAGTCCAGACACTCGTGTCCAACTCCTCAATAATTTCACCGTTTGATGAGAGTGAGGCTCCGTTGATGATCTGAGTTCCTGGTGAAGATGTACAAGTGTCAGTGACTGAATTTAGTGGAGTGGCGAATCTCTTCAGTTTAGGCTTAAACTTAACGGTTCGTATAAGCGTACTTGACGTGGACGTGACCTGTTTCTTCCGATCCGATTCCCATTCCGTCGTGTTCGATTGGTAATTCAGGGCGACCTGCCGTAATTTCAATATGAATATTATTATTTAAGTTAAAATTAAGATTTGACCGAAGATCAACGTTTTCGACATTTTAGTCGATCGATCTAATTCCAAGAACTTTTAGCAGACGAGTATTTGCAATTCAAATCTTACCTCTCGAGCGACAGTTGTGAAGAGGGCCTGAAGGTCAATATGATAGGCGTACTTGTCAAAGACTTCGCAAATAGCCTGAATGAACCAGGAACCTTTCTCCGGGTTTCTCCAGGAGTAGTGTCCAAGGGGACAGCTGAAGGCAACAAGGATATCCGCTGCATTTGGAATCACATATGAGAATGTGGCCGAGTCCGTTTCATCCGACAGGAGTTCGGGTACCAAGTTCCGTCGGCTTCCAGACAGTTTCGTCCCAGCGTCATATTTCCTTCCTCGACAAGCCTGTATCCAAATTCCAAATTAGGTTTAAAATCTAAGGTCAAAATACCAATTTTTAATTTGTTCAAACAAAACCAGAATTATTGTAGCTCCACCTGAACAATGAAGATCTTGGGCTTTCCAGCCAGAGTAGGACAGAGGTGAGCTTCAAAACTCTCCCAAATGAGATTCACAGGAATTTGCGTCCCATCACGCATGTAAACTGTGTTTCTCTCCCCATGCGTCATGATTCCAACGACCAAACAGTCAGCGTCACTGTGATCTTCCATTCGTACTAAAAACGATTCAAAATTCAATGAATTAAATTATACACTCAAAATATCAAATCAAATCAAAATATGAAATATTACATTTGAATAACTTACATTCATGCAAAACCTTCCACATCTCCAAATTCCCGAGATTATCATATGACTCCACATCAAAATCGAGAAGTCGAAGAGATCGGGTCAAATCGTCCCTGTCTTTGGCTGAGCCTTGACGCGGATTCAAACCCAAGTCTGGAATCGTTGTGTTGTCCTACAGTTTAAAAAAGGTTATAATTTCAACTGATTAATTGATTAAAAAGCACAAAATTTTCAAAATCCTGGCGTACCCAACGATCCCAATTAAATATAACAGCCTTTCCTCTTCTCGGATGATTCATATTGTAAAATGGGTCATCCTTGGCAACGGTCATGTACGCAACTCCGGGTAGGTCAGTTCCATACTGAACGTATTGCGGCGGTTGACGATCCATGCACTGATGCTCCAAGTCTTCGTCGCTGCTGCTGTTGCAAGCGTAGCTGCAAGAAATTAAAATTCCGATTTGTTCTGAACAATTCCATGACTCATCTCATCAGCTCAATTTCCCGTGTTATTGTAATAACGAATAAGTAAGTTTTATTTATATGTAGCTCCTAAACATTAATGCACCTTATTTTTATAAAAAATCTGAAATTAAACCAAAATTCAGGTATAAAAAATAGAGACGAAATCATCCGACACTACAAAATACACACTAAGTACATAAATCAATTATGTTTGAATGACCCTGACCAAAGATATGTTGGAACGAATAATTGACATACCACGAATTAGGTGATTTTCCATTTGGATCCGTGATTTGAACCGTTTTACTATGAAAAAGCCCATCTTTCTGATCTATTCCACAAGTGTGACGAAGTGGGCTGACTTGTTTATTCGCCATTGCAGAAAATTCTGGATCGGTTTTTTCTTTGGTTCCATTTCCATTACAATTGCAGCTGCTTCTAGCATGAGCTTTCTTCTTTCCGAAACACTTCAGCATTTTAAATTATCTAGGTCGTCACCTCAGTAAATTCGAAGGCACTTGAATTAATTGGTAAAACTTTCACCTTTAAATGTAATTAATGTATTCCACTCCAAATTATGTTCTACAGTTCCAATTTTTAGCACCAACTGGTTTTCCTTTCACAAAATAACGTACGAAGCCAAACCAGACTAAGGAAGAAGGTAGGTAAATGGTTATTTTAAAATTTCAAACAATACGGTCCCTTTGAGGGACCCTTCTTTTCAAGAACCTTTCACGACCCGAGCTATTGAACGAATACAAAAGCAAACTTGGCTCAAATGCAAGTCCAATGCACGTCTTATTCCAATCTGCTGAGAAAGAACCAAAAAATCCAGCCTAGGACGTATTAAACGAAGCTTGAGGCTATTCAGGCAACCTTCAGCTCAGCAGTTTCTTAACCCCTTTTCTAGAGACAAGTTGATTCTGGCAATGAGGGGTTAATCATTCACTCTATAACTAGTAGCTTAAACCGATGATGTAATCCGTGTCTTCTTAACTTCCGCTGGTGTCTTACTTACCCCTAAAACACAAGGCCAGTATAAACCCTCGTATTAGCCCAAGCTTCCTTGGCTAATGTCCAGCCGTATTTTTTTGTGTTGCATAAAACTACCCACGCAGAATTGCACATGTGGCTTGGCTTCTTGACTAATACACACATGCCATGCCACATTGTACTTCTCTGGCTTGACTTATCCGTTTCTCAGCACACGCAAATATTTTTTGCATTGTACAGAGCCTCACGAAATTCGGAGTTCGCGACATGTGACAACTAATAACTAATACATGTAGATAGAGCTATGTGAAATCGTTGAGTTGCCCTGTACAAGCATACCTTAATTGTGGGGATGGGCTTATTCAAATTCACACGCAACCTTGTCCAACAGGAAAATATGTGAATAATTTATAAATGTAAGGAAAGCTATACTATAGGGTATAAATGGTATAATCCATAACCTGACTTTCAGGTCGAAACTTGTACTGGAATAAATTGCAATTTGCAATGTTCTATTGTGTATACGTGCGATATACGAGTGACTATACAGGCAGTTCCACAACCGGTACAATGCAAAAACCTATGAATCACAACATAATAGATTGCAGCTGTTTGTGAGGTATCAAATTAAAAGCGAACGTTATTAGAACGCAAAATCTAAAACGGGAAAACGAATAGGAGAAGCATAGTTCTCTGATTTGTAAAGACAACTGTCAAATGCAGGGTACAGGGTGGGGACTAAGAATTGTACCCAATTTCTACAGTCTGGATCGCAATACTCATGGAACAGCACATATGAATCCGGCATATTTTCTCTGTACATGCAATAGTGACATTTGACATAATTCATTTTTCTGTAACTTTTTTTATTGGTTCTAATTCGTAATATTTACAAAGATCACAACCTGAATTCACATGCCATGTAAATTTAGGTTTTGTCAAACACATTCCATACATTCATTAGAGAGGAATGTAAAATCAAGTCAATGTGCACACCGCACACCTAACCTTGATTTTGAAGGAAAAGACCAGATTCTGTAAGAACCGGGTGAAATTAATCTGCTTGATTAGGCATTACTTTAAATATTAGGGATAAATTGAAACTTTCTGGGATTCCCCACAATTATGCTGCAGTCTGCGTAAAAAAAATTATAAACAAAACTGAAACTAAAAGGAATATTTTTTTATAGAATCCGAAAGGGACCGAAGGATAAAGCCAGAACCCCTTACATTAACGAAATTGATAATATTATAATGTAATTTTGACACCAATAATTGCGTGAGAGAGAGGTGTGACAAGTGGGTCCTTCAAAAAGCCATTTTATATTACATATCAGTAATTTCTGAAAACTAGAACAATAAAGTCAATAGGTCATAAACATAACCTTTCTCTTCTGAAATTATCCGGATACTTCTTATGCAGCTCTGTGTGCGGCAGTGGGTGCCCAAGGTAATTTGAACATATTAGATGGCAGTGGGATGCAATGCGTTGACTTGTAGTCTGTCAAGATTCTGTCAGCCTATTGTGTTCAAGAAAATAGGATAATCAGAAAGCAGCAGAACAGCGGGTGAATATAACTGAAGGAATTTAGAACTTACGATCTGGAGCACCAGGTGAGCCTTCTCTGCATCGGGTAAGCTATCCGCATTGTCCGGTATAGTCATGTCAAAATTTCGGGGGATCAGTGGTGTGATATCTGAAAAGTTCAATTTAGAATATTTCAAATACAAATACAATAGATTGAAGACCACTGTAGAACTATTTTGTGATTGTTTGTCAAAAATTACCAGTGACATGAGGCTTAGCCAACCATTCCCGCAGTTGTTTTTGTGACGTTGGATTGTTCAGAAGATTTGGGTATCTTTGACGAATTATGTCTATGAGCAGATAGTTACCGCGGTTCGAACTCAATACTCCGGGTGGATCTGCGATGATTTCGTCTTCGGTCCGTCGGTATAGTCGGACTGGGCCGTTGTATGCAGCTATTTCCCTGCTCACATGGAGATCAACGTGATTTCGGATTGTTGAACGCACTAAATTAAGAAGGAAAGGTAAATAAATAAGTAACCAAACCATATGAAGTGAATGTACATAGAAAGTCTTTGCATGTCGGGTTTTAAGTTTCACTCACCAACACCAGAAAGAAAGGCTGGCATCCGGGGAATAGCCAATGGCAGAATATCATCAAATGTAGCGTCCAAAACCTAAGATCCAAATCCCTTTAATTTAAGTGAATGGAACATTCGACTAGATCAATTCATACAAGACGTACCAATGCTTTGACTTTAGGATGACTAGCTGCCATATGCGCTGCAGGAAAGCCGCCAATACTCCAGGCGTAGAGCACAATTTCCTCATCTTTAAATCC
>JAQFYU010001707.1:0-13939 GCA_034694905.1 Ceratophysella granulata
AAAGAAACACCAGTGCTGATGCTGATCTGCATTACTGAGGTGACAGCTAGGATGCAAATCAGCCTGAACAACTCGGACATGGAGAAAACGCCTTACAAGTGGTATTAATATTAATTTTTTGTTCTTCTTAAGATCAACTGTGACCAATGCATCTCTAGAGATCAGTACTTTGTACTGATTCAAGGGCCCAACTAGTTATTATTATTCGTTAAAATCCTCCGAAATTCCAAGAATCCCAAACTTTTTTCGAAACCTTGAAAATCTGTAAACCTAATCAAAACTTGCTTATTCTGAAACAGAATTTTAATGTAGCCCTTAAGCATTATCCTGGTCGTCAAAAGTTAGAAACCAAAGCGGACCGCGGACTCCTCGTAGTAATTAAAACCGAAACTTGATACAAGACGTACCATTTGCGGTGAGAGTTGGGAACAGTTTCAGAAACAGCTTGGCTTCCGGCGCTGCTCTAGCTTCCACTCTATTATTCCAATTTTCTTCAAAGTTCACGTAATATATACGTGATTACACTATTGTAGTAGACATTTCATCGTGCGTCAATCAGAAATTATGTAATGCGTACATCACCGAATGAATGGAAATCCATTGCAAATTGCAATAGTCAATATGCAAATGAGTGCGAAATGTTCAATTGTATTGGTTGTCTGGGAGATGCGGGAGGTTTCAAACTGATGAGAGAAAAGCAGAAACAAACAACCAACAACAATTGAAAGGATTGTTGGCGGAGTACAGCAGAGCAGGCGAAGAGTTCAGTGATCTCATCCGTCAGTTGGAGGTTGACGCTGGACCGAGTAGGTCGGAATTGTGATCTCGATCCCATCTCGTCTACCCGTGTGCCGCTCGACAGTGTTCCCGTCTTCAGGTCCGGTGTGTTTCAGGACGTCGACAGTCCTCTCGTCATCCGGTGTACAGAACTACGGTTCTCTCAAGGAAGTCCGTCAAAGGTCAGGTCAGTCATGTATCGTTTGGTCATCGTCATGTGTTTGTACGAGTGATTGAACTTACTTTTTGAAACTCTATCTGATTTGGAGAACACTTTTCTCTAACTACTACGTTCAGTTCGCTTGTCGGTACCGATTTAGTATGCGATCCGAAAGTATTTTTTCGATTTAGTATGCGATCCACCCGGATCGCGTACTAAATCAAAGGTTTTTTTTGATTTAGTATGCGATCAGACTCGGCCAGCTCCATTGGACTAGATGGAAGTTAACGGACAATTTTTGATACGGTATCAAATTGAATATGTGGTGAACTTTTAAAAAGCTGTCGTAAAATGACTTGTTAAATTCAAAAATAAATTAAATTTTGGTTCGTTAATTGCAAAGAAAACACTACTTTGTGTTTTGGCAAAATAGTGTACGTGATTAATGACCAACAAAGTTAAATATAGAAAGTATCTTGAATTTTGATTAATTTTTCGAAATTTCATGAAATTTTGAAAAATTCATCATACAATATGTGATATGTGAATTCAGTGTAGCTTTCGAAGCTGAATTCAACTAATATATTCATTTTTTTGAAATTATGATTAGTTTTTCGAAATTTCATGAAATTTTGAAAAATTAATCATGTAATATGTGATACGTGAATTCAGTGAAGCCTTCAATGCTGAATTCAACGGAACAAGTTAATTTTTTGAAATTATGATTACTTTTTTCGAATTTCACGAAATTTCGAAAAATTAATCTCGCAATATGCGATATGTGAATTCAGTGTGGCCTTTAAAACTGAATTCAACAAACATGTAATTTTTTTGAAATTATGACTACCTTTTCGAAATTTTATGAAATTTCGAAAAATTTATCTTGCAATATGTGATATGTGAATTCAATGTAGCTTTCGAGGCTGAATTCAACTAACGTCTTTATTTGTTGAAATTATGATTAATTTTTCAAAATTTTATGAAATTTCGAAATATATCGTAATATTTACAGATTAACGTTATGGCATATTGTTGGATACTGTTCCGTCACGCCCTGCATTAGGAAATTGGACGTAGGTTCCGGAAATACCTATGCCTCCGCTTCGACTTGGGTTTTGTGGGAATTGTGAGAAGAACGAGTAGAGCGTAGTGGTTAGAGAGATTTTTCTCGAATCATGAAGATCATGAAGAGTTCCAGATGTTAGATTTTCTGCGAAAATTAGCTGTAAGTTCGATCACTCATGTTTATGTCTATTGTGTACTGTTGGTTTGTTACTGCTGACTGTTGTGTTAAACATGTCGTCATCTGCCAGTAGTATGCATCTATGCATGCTCGTGTACAGAAAGCTTAGTGCGGGTATGCAACACAATTACAAAGTAATCAATCCGTAACGCCTGGCTACTGACAACAGTCACCCGCCAAGTTCACTATCCACACGTGACCTCGAACCTCTGGCGGGTTAACCTGCAATTCAACTTTCACAACGCACAGTATCAAACCAACATTATCGAACCGTTCCATTCTAATCCTACATTATTCCGTACTTCAACCGTCAAAACTTTTTTCTTCCTCGTTAGGACTGAAGTTTCTCAAAGATGGGATCGCAAGGGTCATGCCAACGATGCTGCCTCTGTTGCTGCAAACCACACAAGGACGACATGGCTTTCTTCACGCAAACTCCCGAGGCAGCTGACAGCCAGAGCCGTATTGATGATGCAATGAGCGTCAGAAGTGCTACACATGGTGGGCTCCAGCCAGCAAAGATCATCTTCAGGCTTGAGCATGAGATGAAGGAGATGCGCAAGAACCCTAATTACCGTCCTCCTGGATCTCGATGGTAGTATGGTCAACAGTTCTCTCCAACTAACCGTCAGAAGCTGAATATTTATTGAAAGGATTTGGATAGCTTCTATTTCGATAGTCATTCTACATATGGACTTTATTCACTGCCACTTCTAAATTGAAATCATTCTATAATTCTGGTAATATCCTTGGTGAATAAAGTCAAGCAAGACTTAGTAAACGTAATATGTCCCCAGACGTAGTCTACTTCTTCTTGAGTACTAGCTGTAGAATGATACTGTATTGATGGGCCCGTACCAGCAATTTAATAGTTTCATAGGGCGAGGTCATTGTATGTCAGGCAACAGGCAATTGTGAGAATGTTTTCCCGATCAGACATCCGAAATTAAAAGGAAACGGCAAATTATAGTCAAAAGACTAAGGAGTTGACCACATCTAACAATAGCAGGGGTATAGTCACACAGAAGAAGCAATTAGCAAAACAAAACTCAAGCGCCCATGGTTCTCGTAGCAGATGATGGATTCTGATTGAAATCCTACCTCATGAAGCCCTATAGGTCGTATCCTGGAAGTACCTTTAAAAAAGACTAACGAATTTACAACTACCGCCTTATCCGATCAAGACGTGTAGTTGAGAATGCGTATTGCATTTTGTGTATTTGATGACGATTTATATTGACCACAATCATGACGACTCCTGAAAATGCCGAAGATTTGGTTCTTGCGTCATGTGCACTCCACAACTATGAGCAGAAGAAGAACCGCTAAATCAGTGTATATCTCTGAAAGTCTAGTTGACCGTGAAAATGAACATTTGGCGGCAAGAATATCCGAATGGCACATATCCGCGCCCGAACTTTTCAGGACACAGAACTTCGAATGAGGCAAGAGAAATTAGAGACTTATTCAAGAAATACTTTAGCGCTGAAGGCTCAGTTCCGTAGCAGGAAGGTCGAACCTAAATCTTATTTATTACCATTAGTTTGATTTATACTTGAACTATACAATTTCATTGAGCACTTTCATTTTCATCCGTTCCTTCTCAATGATATCAGGAATAGATTTCAGATAAGCCAACAATTGTGCACAATGAAAGTCATCAGGTGATTCAGATTCTTTCTTTAAAGCCTCAGTAGCGGCATTCATCATTTCAACTCTCATCTGCTTCCATTTTCTTCTTGTTTCGCTGGTTTAGAGTGCTCTAGCAGAGAATAGCAAAACCGTATTTAATTGTAAATTATTGTAGAAAACAATATTCGAACATTATTTTTCGTTGAGAATGTTAAATATGTAAATATATACCTTGTTATGGAATAATTTCAGAGTGCCACTTGCTGATAGCGACGCGTCCTCTGTCATTGCGTTCGTCACTTCGCTCTCTGTGAATCTTAACTCGCTTTCTTCATCCAGTAAAGTTAAAGAAAGACGCAGAATTAAGCATTAGGCTATTATTTAATCGAAGTAAAACTGTTCATAATAACATGTGCATTGGCTTACCATGACCACGTCCACTCCATTCTGACTGGTAGTGTGCAAATTGGATGTACTTGCTCTTGCCACGAGACTTGGTATCAAAAATGACATTTTTTTTCAAAAAATATCCAATTTGGCAGATAAGTACCCCCACCGGCTCCAGAATGACTCTTGTTTTCCTTCCGAAGCTTCATGTAATATGTTCAAAGTTTTTTGCACTCACGTCGTGCTTCCTGTCCTAAATTCAGAAGAAATAGTCAGTTTATTTAGATATTGAATATGGAAGAGCGTTAATATTTTTAAGCACCAAAACAACATTGTTGTTATTTCATTATAATTGTTTTCAAATACCAGTGGTGTTCCGATTACTAGCCAGTTCATCCCACTCTTTATCACTCACATTCTTCTTGATATAATATGGCGACGAAGGATCCCAGAGCGCTAATTCTATTCTTGATTTCTCTGATGAGGTCAAACTTTAAATGTACTGTCCACATTCTACTGATTTTCGTTTTTTAGATGAGAGAGAATCGAATAAGTACTTGCCAATAACACTGTCAAATAATAATATAATACGCTAACTGAAAAGTGAACCAGGGTTGTTGTTGAGTGGAATTTTAATTTTTAAATGTTTCGTGGTTCAGTTTTCCCACAAATACTGCATTACCAATCACGATCGTACAAGTTTTTTAAGCCCTATTTAGAAAGAAAGTTTTCTTGCATGCAAGTTTTTCTGTACGAAAGTTGTAGGGGCGCTTAAACGCAAAAACCAGTTTTTTCACCAAAAGTTGCATCTTGTAAAAGCGCTTTTATTAGAGTGAATACCTAAGCTGTGTGCAGCTCGGAGTTGTCATTCTCAGCTCAATTTTGAAGAATTTGAGAGTGAGATTGAGATGAGAATTGGATCTATTTTTAAATTTGAGATGAGGTGAGATGAGAATCTGAGAAAATTATTGGAATAGGAGATGAGGTGACGTGAGAATATGGCAAAACAAGTTACCAAAACAAGTATGGGCAGAGGAGAGAGCAGATTCGAGCATCGTGCGAAGTTCTTCCCGCTTCAAAACCACAAGCTCACTTGCGGTCGTCAAAGTGCCGACTGCCGACCAAGCAGATTTCGAATTATGTGTAGATGCAAATAAAGTTTAATTTACATGACTTATTGCTGCAACCAAAATATATTTAATAGGCGCTGCGATCGCAATATTTCATTATATTACTTTGAACTTGACAATTTTCACCAAAAAAAATGAAATGATGCTGTAGACGATGTGACTCAGATCATTTCTTCAACCACCACTTCTTGCAAATCGTCAAGCTGCTCCTGATTCTCTCGCTGCTCTGCATTAGAGACCTGCTGATGTCCTTTGTCAAGGTTTAAATTAAATTTTAGGATATTTTTAAAAAGTCTTAAGGTGGTAAACGTACACGAGCAAAAGCAGAGATTGACTGATATTTGTGTTTAATATTTTAATATGAAGTGACATGTCATAACAATTGAACCATTTGAAATCCATCCTTTGCTTTGCATACGAAAATCGCATTTCATAATAACCGAATTATATTTCATAATATGTTGATGCGCTTGGACATATGCATGTATAATACTTAAGTGATTAACCTCCGCTACACCAGCTTGGCATATAATTATAGACACCGATTTCCGAGATTAAGACGATGACAGCTTCATGGTGACCCTCTGTCATCTGTGTAGATGGGCAAGTACAATCTACTACGATAAGAAACTTAATAGCCGTCGGTGGAAATTGTAAACACAGCTTTATTTATAGATTCTTCTAATTTGTAGTAAACAATTTGTAAGTAGTCTTCAAACACCTTAAATAGGATTTACTTAATGAACAACAATAAATTCTTCGTGTACTTAAGCACCAAAAAAGTTTGAGCAATAAATAATTTGCATGTGCACTGTTCGTAATACAAAATATAATCTGACTGGACCGTGTTGCCGATACTTTGGTGGCCGCATGCGCATTCATGGAGGTGGGCAGGGTCTGAAAAAAAAAATTTCAAAAGAGCTCGAATCTGGGTCTGGCCTCTGCCTTTTGTTGTTTTGGTAACAACAGTAATTATTGGAATTTGAGATGAGGTGATTTGAGAATCTGACAAAATTATTGGAATTTGAGATGAGGTGAGGTGAGAATCTGAGAAAATTATTGGAAATTGAGATGACGTGAGCTGAGAATTTGAGAAAATTATTAGAATTTGAGACGAGGTGAGTTGAGATTTTTCATTATTTAGATTTGAGATGAGCGGATTGAAAATCGCGGGTAATTTTTAAATTTTGAGATGACGCGAGTTAAGAATGAAGGGAAATTCTTGGAATTTGAGATGAGGTGAGTTGAGAAAGTGTAGAAATTCTTGGAATTTGAGATGAGGTGAGGTGAGAATAGAGGAAAATTTTTGTAATTTGAGATGAGGACAGGTGAGAAAAAAATTCCTTTTGACATCTCTGAGAAGCTAATGCATGCACACGGACGTCCCAAACGATAACACAACAACAGGTCCAGGGTTTGATGAACATACAATACGTCCTCTTTCGTTTTTTTCTCGTTGGAGTTGGACTGCGAGTGCAAACGGAAAGCCCTATTCTATTCCGAAAGTCTTAATTGAGCTCATTACTATAACCACCACAATTTAATTTTGGAGAATAAACACATTCATTCTAGCTCAAATACATTCTAAGAATGCTTTAGATGTGTGTATAACCGAAATTCCAGAAAATACTCGAGTGTTGGTTTCTATTCTTCAATTCTAGGAAGTAGTGTAATTTGCGCTTCCCACTTCACACATTTTCCGTCCCCATACAACTATCCGACATACTGAAGTACCACAGGCAGTCGAGTATAATAAAATACGGTTTTTAATTAGTATTTCTACATCACTTGCTCATTTCAATTGGTCTCCACTTAACCTCAGACCAAACCCTTCCCGTCCAGCCCTTGTTAGAAATTGAGTTTTGTACTTAATTCAGAATAGATTGCGTATTCATCAACTAATTGGTTCCATGTAAGGACCAAAAACGAACATTTAGTCAATTGTGACAGTGACTTTCTATAGGCTTTGTTTTTGTATTTATGAAAATATCGTACATACGAAATATGTTTGCTCTAATCTCGAATCAACGACCTGTACATAGCTATGCTACTCTGATCTAAGAACTCATGTCCTGGTACTTACTTAGCATGCTTCATTTCCCGCACAATTAGCAAGGGGTATGTGTATACAAATTAGAATGTGCGAACTAATGGATTTTTAATTAGGGATATACACGGGATTAGGAGTAGGAATTAGAGAAACCGCATAACGATTTTTTTAGTGCTTACGCTTCGTAAATCTTTATAATTTTGTTTGTACGGCAACGTTCGGTCTATCTAATGCTTCCATTTTCAAGCTGCGTCATTCATACCTAAAGCTACCAGGTATCAGTACCAGTAAAAATACCATTTTAATATCGCAATAAAATAGCCTGAATCCACACAAGTACTTGTTCGATTTAGGTCTCTGAAATATATATTTAATTAGGTTTAAATGGAAGGAAACTCAACCGTCTTCAAATTTTGATGCTAACATGTATTGCTTATGCATTCGCATTTATTTGTATTCAAATTCAAAGCGGATTCGCTAGTTGGCTATATTATTCTAAGTTATTTCGCAGAATGTCTTAGATGTAGGTACCTATTCCAGTTATACGGTGTTACAATTTTGCATGCGCTTGACAAAGCTTGTTATTCATATACATAGATTGCGTCATAGTCAACATTTTGAAGAAGTCTAATTGAGTACAGGCAATACTTGGCTGAAAATGAGTGAAGAAGCTGCTCTTGCTTTGTCACATGCTGCTGCCAGTAACATGCCCTATGAATTATGTTAAGAAAAGCAAGCAGTGTATAGGAAAAAATCAGGCATGTTTACGTTTCTTTTAGATGAACCAAAATTTCCAAGGAAAATTACTACCCAATCAAATCGTTCTGAGATAGTTCAGTCAAAATCGATTAAATTAAGCTGCAATATTTCGTATGACCTTTTGACCTGCTGCTGCCTGTGGATTTCCGCCCAGATTCCTGGATTTTATATTTTCTGATTCTTCAAGCTTGTCTTTTAATGATCTAAAAACTGGACTGGTCTTTCCCAGTATTAATGGCCTAAGTCTAATGGGTTCCAAGCCGAGACAGTTTTTCTCTATGTGTGGGTTAATGAAAGCCATTAACGCCTCCAGTTGAGAAGTTTTGAGAGATTAGTGCATTAATTAGAACGGACCAGCGGAATAAAGGCAGAGAGAGGTTCCAGACCTCAGGAAAAATACTTAGGCTGTACTCGAGCACGTACGTACGTCCAGGCAGACTCCACGCGCCTGGACTAATTCCATAACAAAAAATAATTGGAAGGACTAGTAGAGAATGGAGATGCGGGGTAGTGTGGGAATAGGAAGACATAATTAATATTGAGAATCAAACCGCAGTTGACATGAAGGCTTCTCAAGTAGAGGAGTGGGAATGAAATTGAAACCGCACGAATTATATTCCTGGGTCCGGGTTCTCAATTCTGAAGCTCTCTCAAGTTCTCTACACTACACTTCAGGCTTTCACTCCCAAATTCGCAAGACGGACTAATGGGAAGAATTAGGCGGATTTGATATAAGACTCTTTGTCTAGTCCCAGACTCCGTCTCAACTCTCGACATCCCACACCTTACGCTTACTATTGTTCTCTCAAATCTAATTTCCTCCCATTTTTTTAAAATTCTTCAGCGAAGATCTTGAGATTCGTCAAGACGAAGAGAAGTGAGGAAGCGTGATAAGCAAAGGCTTAACAAGGAAATCCGGCTGCGTAACAATGCTCTGGAAATCCAGGATTGGGATCTTCTCAACCACGTCATGTCTCCGCTCCAAATGGATTCATAGTAACAACACCTTCAGAAGTCTCATTTTTGCCCTCGTCCTCATCTGTACTTTCGTCTCGGCTCAGTAAGTCCATTTTTAGAATATAATGATATTTTTAGAAGAGCAGCAGCAGGTCGGCAGCCGAAGGTGGGCGTGGGCGGGGATAAGCTGAGCAAATTGTTGGTCTAATTGAATGAAAGTTCGAAATCAGTGAATATCTTCATTTGAATACCGAATACCCTATAGAACCAGTAGAAAGCTTATTTAATTGCACCATCTACACAAATTATTATTCCAAAATCATTCACTGTGACGCACATACTGGAATATTTATATTTCAATAGCTGTAATTGAATTAGCTGAAAAAAATAAACCGAAACATGCCACCTGCATATACATCATGTATCTCACAATTGAGCAATTTCATCCACATTTGCCGACGATTTTTATCCATTTTTCTTCCTTAAATCGTAGGTATTGTATTTTAGAAAGGGGGTTATTAGCAATTCAAAATGCGGAAATATTTATACTGTATTTCTAGTTGAAGAAGTTTGAGATACAAAAATTCATGTTCCAAGGCTTCCATCTGAACTACACATTTTGAAACAGATGAGCAGAAAACGATTTTGCTTAATTTAAAAAAAAAAGAGTGGCGCAGTTTTGAGTTTAAAAATAAAATTCAGAAACAACGATTTAGATTTCTATAAAATTTTGATAATAAAGCCGGGAATCTTTAGTAAATTCGGAATACAGCCTATTTTCAGGGTAATGTTTCTCAAGCCTTTATTGGAATACAATACAGGCTCTCTATGGTATTCGTGGTAAAAATCTCAGCTTAATTCATTTCTTATTGCCTGAGAAATTAGCATAATAATTATGGAAACTAGTGAAATAACCCTTGCATTGAAATTACCTACGGATGAAATTACAGTACAAAAGCCATATTAGCCCCAAGAAACTGATAATCCGGTTTTATATCAACATCAATCAACTCGTTTACGTTAATTTCATTATATTAGCACATAATACGCATTTACGACACCTTATCTGGAATCTTTATGTCGCACGAGGCACGACCTCCTGTTTTATGTACGGATATGAAATACGGACGTTCGAATCCCACGATAAACCATAATCTCCTAAGAAATCAGCGGTAGTTACAAGCGGAGGCGTGTCGCCTATTCCCGCAGAGTGTATATCAGATCAGCGTGACAAAGTTACGGGTAATCAAAGTGCCCGCACACATGTCATACACCTTCTGCTACAATATGAACTATAGTTTAGTTGTTTAACCATCATAGATATCTTAGGGATCTTAAGTGCGTACCATAAAACAATTGACGATATCTTATAAACACTGCCTTTCCATGAATGCACAAGTTGTAATGTCACTTGTACCAATAAAACTGGAACTACATCATGTAAATAAACCTACGTGTTTGTTATACGACGGGCGGGCGAGTGTTTGTATGTATATCTACGTATGCCTAGTCTCCGATTTTACGGGTAACCTATTGTGTGTTAGATGGACAGGTTCCACTTCACAAAGCACAAAGAAAGCTTAATCCAAATTCAGACTCTACAAATACCCAAATGCTTTGACAATTTCTGGTCTATTCCACTGCATCTGGAGTTGGAGTTAGGTTAGGTAATTTGAACGCAGACAACAATTTGGGCTGGAGAAGACAGAAGACACACAAGACCAAAGGCTATGAAAGCTCCAATCAACAAAATGCGCTTTTCCATTAATTGCAAAATGAGAACCACAATTCTTGTTCAAAGGTTTTCCATTTTCAACCGCAGACTCTTTGAAACTACGTTGTTATATATGTTGTTCGCACGCTTGACAGTCCAATTTCCCAGCCAAGGTCTTCCTTTCCTTTCTGACTCCTATTTTTGCGAATAAGGTCCACAGCATTCGTTTACTTCGGGTGCCATTTAATCCACAGAGCTGTCAGTGACAAAGCAAATATTTTGTTAGGCCAGAAATCTACGACGTAGTAGTAGACAACGCGGTGAAACAGATTTCACAGAGAATTAATCCAAATTGTGAGGTATACAATAAATTTTCCTGATTTTTAATTCATACAATTCATCGTAGACCCAGGCACAATAAGTACATCGTAGAAATCGTGGCTATTGGGTGTTTGATATCATTTCATAAGGCATTAAGTACTTTATTGAAAATCCGGCATCGTATTGAATCTAATGGAATTGCGCGTTGTGTTGGTATTCCGTCCAATGCTATGACATTATGTTATTAAGACTTTTTAATAGGATTAATGAAGCGAAATAATATCACGATGTTGAGATGAGCTTTTTCAAATTGCGTAGTTTATTTTATATAACTCATGAAATGGTGTGGCGATTGTTCAGATGATTTCCAGGGACTAGCAAAGCGTTAGATAACAATTTTCAAAAGTCGCTATTTACGAAATCAAAATGGTCACAAATTTGGACTAGACAAAATCAATGGAAATTAGTGAATTAAAATCACAACTTTCACATATAAGTTATGATTCTAACAAATATCCCAAGTTTATATAAAAATTAAGATTTCTAAATCTAAAATTCATGTTTTCGAAATTTTTCAAAATCTAGATAAAATAAACTATATCTAACTCAAAATCGCAAAACCGAAGTTAAAGAGATTTTGAATTTCAAACTCATTATTTTAAAACCCCTAATTTTCAAAATCAAATGATTTTGCCAATCCCTGGAGATTTAGTTCTATGTTGATGCCAGAATATAAAACTGAGAATCGAAAATACGCTAAACATGTTTAACACAACTTTGGATATTGACCTATTGAAACGTTGCTGATCGTTCACCATATCTTACTTTCAAAATTATATTAGGTAATTTTCATGATTTAGAATCATTATTTGGGAATTCCGGATTCGATCAAAACGTTTTATGATAAATTCTCCAAATCGGGCAAGATGGTTTTGATTTTCGGTCAAATAAGTTTTAGGGAATAAATACTCGAGCAAAGGGAGGTGTTCCCGTCTGGCAGGGGCGGAGCCATTTTCCCCATCTCTGTTTCTGATTTGTGATTTTCCTCTCTCTTTCCTTTTAGTGAAAAGAATACTCGTGAGATTGAGAAGCAGATCTTGGATAAAATCCTGGGAATCGGAGTGTATGACAACAAAATCCGGCCTTCGGGTGCTAATGGAACCGGTAAGCCTTCTGCCCTTCACTTTCCTTCCTGCCTTACTATATGCTGCTCACTAATTTCCAGGCATCTCAGCATCTCGTTTGGGTGGGATTAGTCCAAGTGCTTAAAACCGGATTATCAGGAGTAGGGCATTAGTTGGAACTGTGTCAGGGAAATACAATTACTGGTTTGTCGATAGTTTCAGGGCACGGATTAGGTAAAACACTTCAGGCAGACCATCTTACGTGTACCTCGTCCTCTTGTCTTAATTTAATTACCTTAATTAATTGAATTCAAGATTATTTTCTTGCACCACTTCCTATATTGTGTCCATGGTCTTCCATGATTGGACCACGAGTCAGTTCATCCACTGAACCTTCAAACGGGTTCCGGAGTAATAGTTCTAATCTAATCCATTAATGTGATTTTAAATCACTTTCCTCCACTTCTCATCCCATTCACTGGGAACCAAGTTTCTCGCATCAGGCCAGGCTTCGTGTAGATCTACGTTCTACGTGTCCATATGGGCATGGGACTTTGTGTAGAGTAGGAGCATGAGGAGAAAGCCATGGAATGGCTCCAGAGAAAGCTTACTCTAGTGACAACGAGTTGTGTAAATTATTGAAATCGTTTTTTTTTAGCTCCTAAAAAAGCCTTTCTGAACTAGTGGAGTCTGTCTACAGAGTTTACTTCTCCATCTGACGACTTGCCAATTTGGCTCTGATTTTGAGCAAAATACGAGAATATCTTCTTTCTCCGTCTTTCAACTCCACAGAAATTTATGGAAGGCTTAATTGGTTCAGACAACATTAGGGCCTCATAACTTAAAAGATGCTAATAAGTTGAGGGCATCATCTAGTTAGGCTTCGGAATTTCTTCATCTGATATACGCATTTTGTTCGAACATAATGAACTCACAGGAACAGGATTCAGGAATAAAATATTGAAACGTCACAAATTAAAAGCGGAGAGGAATTGAATGGTTTGACTATGGAGAGGACTAGGACGGAAGGAAATCGTCAAATTCCGTAGTAATCAATCTTATTGATTCATACGTCCACATTTCTCTCCCGCAAGGTTGTAAATTAACGTCAACGGATTGACGGGCGTACGTGGAGACGCACGAGTTCACGAAGTGTGAAAGCCTATTGTACAGTGACAGGGTCTCATTGATTTCCTCCATCTACAATCTTCAGTACTTTCAGGACTTATTGATCGTCTGTAATGTCGACATTCAGTTTGATTTCAAATTAGGACTTGAGCTCGGGAAAATTGTTAGGATTTTGAATTAACGAATTTGATTTGGGAATGGTTGAGGCGAGTCGAACGACATACTGCACGACCCTATTTCAGATTAGACATTCAGCCAGGAGTTTATTTCCTTCAATGGCGCCGCGCGTGCGCGCAGAAAGATCAATACATTTTGTTCTATAGTAAACATCAAAGTTAGGGTATTGATGGGTTTGACACGATGATTCAGATTTTATTAGTGAAACTTCTTGTATTTCTTAGTTTTCTACAGTTTACGTTAAGGAAACATAAATATTTTGAATTTGGCGCCATGTTCGTACATGCTATAACATAGGGAATGCCCGTACGGCGTCAACTGGGCGCGGCGTCATTTGGGCGCCGGGGTCTAATTACTACTTAGCGTTAATTTAAAAATCT
>JAQFYU010001708.1:0-13933 GCA_034694905.1 Ceratophysella granulata
CAGTTCGAGTCAATTCTCGACAATGCATTTGGAGAAGCATGTGCCTTCAACTTCAATACAAGCTTGGGATGCAGAACAATGACCCTATATCAAATACTCGGAATTAGTAAACTTTAAATAATTGACTTTTCAGCCTGGTACCGTGCTAGCTGGGTCTTTGGTGGAATATACAGTACTGCTCAGAGCAAATGTCGCTATCATCACAGTAGATAGGAATATGGCTCAACCCAACTCAAGAGACTGGTCAAAATCCGACAAAGTTACTCGAGCAGGTTATATGCAGTCATGTTAATGCTTTGAGAATTAGCACCACTACAATTGTACTGCCTTCATACATAGACTCTAATTCAAACATCTAAACCTATTTCCGTAGCATCCAAATCCAATTCCAAATTCAAGAGCAGCAGAAATCGAATTCATTTCACCTTTCTACCCGACACATCCCGTTTCCGCAATTTAGTCCAACTGTGTCATTAAGAATGCTTGTGAGGTGGAGGCGGACAGGTGCATGCTCATGAATAATCTAGCTTCAATCCAATGTCCCATCATCATTCATCCCTACTAAAATCCACACTGACTCTGCGACGAGGAAATGCTTTGTGGACGGACTAGAAGGAGCCTATTGTTCTAAAGATGGTCTGAGAAGTGAATACCAGAACGAGGCTTACCTTTGAAAGTGTATCCCGAGGAGCCAAAGAGACACTGTAGAAGAAGGACTAGAGCGATGCAGAACATGTTGTAGGACGAATTAGTGGATGCGGATGCTGGGGAAGACGCGGAGTGAGGCCTAGCTTCTCACCGCACCACCGCATACAAACATACTCCGTCTTGACCAAACAATTTCTCCGTCCACAGCCTCACACGCCGGCCACAAGTTCTTCCAAGAAGTCTGACCAGGCACCAAATGTCACCTGAACCGGAGGAGGCTCATAGTGCTGCTGACCGGAGGTGGGTTGATGTTGATGGTCCGTCGTGGAGAGAGATTCAGCTGTCTGATGAGCCATCATGGCCCGGCATGACTTGGCCTGAGAACCCAATCCGTCCGATGATCTTCTCAAAACGGTCTGAATTTTTCTGGGCCAAAATCCTGGTAAGAAGTTTGGAAGTGAAGGAGTTGTGGCTCTTCTTGTCGCGACTCGCGACTACGGATTTTTACTATTTCTCCCCGTCTTCACCGACTTCTCCTCTTCTTCCCTCACAATTTATCCTCTTCCACTGACTCCCAAAGACGTTCTTCTCTCCTACAAATGCACATTTAGTAGTAGGTGGCTTCTGATTGATTTACACTCATCGTCAAGCCCAGAAAAAAATAAAGTACGAGGAGCAGCGGTGTAGAAAAAAATCCGAAGACGTCTACTACTACTGGTAACTCTGTACTAGGGTTCTAGAGCCAGGAGGTTCACGTCTCGTCTGAAGTTCGGATAGTCTAGTTTCCTAGTTGTAGCCTGGGACTCTTGAGACAGTCCAATGCCCTTCTGAAGATTTGGGATGAGTGGAACTGTCCCGTGGTCTGGTCTCTTCCTCGGACTGTCTACAACTACTCGAGAGTCCGGTGGGTCCCGTGGGTTTAGTCCCTCTTCTGCCCTTCTTGGCCACAAAGTACTTTCTCCAGCCGAAGGAGCACAGTCGCAAGAAACGGAACTTTCCCTTCTGTCTTGCTCAACTATTTACTCCTTTTCCCCAAGTCCAGTTCTGTGGGTCTGACCGGATCCTTGTTCCTGTTCCAGTAGACAAGTCCTCATGAGGATTGAACTGGGTCAGCTCGATCGAACGAGAGTCATTCAGATGGAAGATTGGACTGGGCAGAGATATTTAATCTTCCAGAAAGGGATTGAGCTCAGCAGCATCACTTCCTGACAATAGGCTGGTTCGTCGTCCCTTTGGAACAATAGGTTCTCCACACACCCAGTCCCATTCAGTCCGAGTCTGAGAAAGTAAATTGAGGGGAAAAAAGTGGTAATCGATCCATGAGTCGACCCAACAACTCTGGCCACCTTCTCAGCCTTCCAACAACGCCATGGAAATGGACAGAACAACAAGACGACTCGGGCCAGAACTTGCGGCTGTCTAGGATAACTTGGGACTTTTGTTTTTTAAACTTGGTTAATTATGCTAATTGTGCTAACTATTGTACATAGTTGAGGCACTCAGTCCGATCCGACTTGATGTGTGATCCGAGGCTCGCCTCTCCGAAAACTGCCCGACTCTTATTCCTGTCACCGGAAATGACTGCAGAGGAGCGTGCCAGTTAGGCCCTACTACGTACGACTCCGTCCTACTACTTACACATACTTGTGGGCTTTTTCCCTTGCATTTCTTTCCTCTGCTGCTACTGCTACTCCTGGGCCCACCTGCGCCCCAATCATTGCGCCGATGGTTGTGACTCGGGCTTTACTACTTTTACTCATACCCAAAATCCTTCTGTTCTGGCCAGAGGCTTTTTGATTAGTCCAGATTAATCAGGCACAATCTCTCAAACCGCTTAATTGGGTTTTGGTCTGGAGATTGTACTCAGTTGACCTCAGGTTGGAAATCACTCCACAATCGTTTCTCAATTCACTCAAATCCAACTTTCCGACTCATTCCTACTTTTTCTCGCCTCTTGTTCACACTTTACTCCAATTTCAGTCAGGTCAGGAGACTCAATCATTCATCAGTCATCAGTCAATTGCACTGAGGCTAAGGGCTTGTTCTGCAATATATGCTAGCTTGAATTTGAGATTCGTTAGGATGCAACTAATTCGAGACGAGATTTGTTTTATAAATTCCTCACTTGTTTATAAAATCGACTCAGTCCGTTTCATGGACTTGCTAGAATTTTCTAAAATTGATTAACATTAAATACGTTAAGGTTTTGATAAAAAAATAAACATTTCTTTGCATATGCTTGAACGAAGGAAATAATATGTAGTATTTACCAGGGTTTGGTATATAAACACATTTGCCGAATAATTAAATATTTTGGCTGTTTTTCGTAAATTAATAAGTACTTGTTTCTGCAACATGCGAGAAGAGATTCTCAGCTATTATTTTAAAAGCTTTGGGTCGCGTTCAATTTCTTTTTGAGGAAGTTGACTAGGTAGTGCTTTTTCAATTTATTCAATGTAAAGTATTGCATTTAATTTTTTGGTATTAATATTATATCATCAATTTTAGCAAGCTCCTTCTGCTGTTACAGTACAGCTTATCATTTAATTAGTCAACATTCTTTTTTTATTTCACGATTTTAAATTAATGATCCGATTTTATCAAAACACAATATTGTGATTTGTGATTGTGAGGTGAGTCATATGAAGCAGCAACAGAATTGATTTAGATGGAATGAGCTTCTGATACACTTATGAGGACCAATATTCCCCAAAATGCTTCCCCTCTTGTTTCATGTTCCATTATTGTGTACACAACACAGACTTCCTCCTGCGACTGACTCCTCCGTAGCTGGTGCAATAACTCTTACAGACTCCGATCAAAAGATCATTAAATCACTCTAAGCGCTCCCGTTTTCCCTTCAATTGACAACTTTTCAAACAAATCATACAACCTGTCTCAGAGGGGAGATGCATGTGAATACTCCAATGTAGAAAATGGTAGCTATTCATATGCTACCTATATTGTATACTAATAGTACGCTATACAATGGAATCCTCCCATTTTTGGAAAACCACCTGCGTACCTACATTAAAAGCCTCTTAACTGATAAATCAATTTTTATTGGAGAGGTTAATCATACGGTATTCACACGCTGTGCACAGGATTTTTTTGCTTATGTAGATATACGAGTACTAAGGAACGATTCCGAGTAACATTTTGACAAATCTGTATGCTAAAATTAATTTCGTCCATGTCTAAAACTCACCTTTCCAGATTTTTGCATATATCGTAAAAATTAACGTGAAAGTAATTTGAAGCAGGTCTAATTCGCAGGAGCATTAGCTTAACCAATGATTTGATGGACGCTTGGGAACTTGGACCCAAAATGCAATTATAGATGCATGAAATAGAATTACATCGCAAATTAAATTAAATTGTGCAAATAACTATGACCTACGCCTGTGACGTAGGTGAAATCAATTATTTGTTTATGTCCACACGTTGATAAGAATGCGTTTCCTTACTATACCTATGTGTAAATTAGCTATTGATGTCGGTTTAGTTGAAAGTTGCGTTCTGCACTCCACGCTCTTAAATTCATCATTGGATCCACTTTTTCCTAATTGAATTTATGGTGTAGAGTAGGAAACAGCTTGTATTGAGAGAAAATGAAAAGTGTTGATTAATTAGTAAGTCAGTTTGGTGAAAGTGTCAGAAAAGTTAGGATGGAAGAGAAGTTTGAGCCTCCGGGTGGCTGTAACATGCTACACTAAACCCAACATCAATATTTACGCCTTGTGTAGAAGATGGTATCCATAATAGATCCAGTAATTAATCTGGGACTAATAGATTGCAGAAAGTTGTGAAGAAGGTGGAAGTGGGTGTGGTTTGGTTCTTACTCCGAGCTTTGAGCCTCTTCTTCGTGTTAAGTACGTGTAGCTGGTAACATTAATTTTAGGAGAGAAAAGTTGGGAAGGTTCTTTGAGGCAGACGGGCGTGTAGACTCTTTATCTGGTCGTAAAGTCAGGACTTGAGGTTTTAATTGGTGATAGGATTCCTTGGTCTGACTTTTATCGTAAGCTAAAGCTTGGTTCGGTTCTTCAATCGATCGATGGAATCCAATGAAGGTCCCGGAAGAAAGCTCCTTCCGCTTTGTCTTCATGTCTTCAAAAGTCCGCTTTGTTCATCTTCTATGCATGTATTTCCGATATTCCGCTGACAGTTTCTCCTTGATGGAAAACAATAAATTTTCATAGTCGCTTAAATGAAAAATTTCTTGAGAAACTAAATGGAATTTCCCTCAACAACTAGAAGGCACCAAGGCTCGGCTTTAAGGATATTCCTAATATATTTAGTTGAGAGTAGTGTACGAAGAAGTAGGCGTATGATGCATACATTATGCAAAAATGCTGAAACTGGAGCATTGAATTTAATTTCGCTCAAGCCCATTTGTCCAAAAAATATATTTAAAATCGAGCATTTTTCAATAATTCAAAGCATTTTGCAAAATGTAGCAATTTTTATGTGGAAGCTTCAATTAAGCATTTTTACACGCAAATGTTTAAATTAAAATACTTAAATGAAGACAAATTAAAATTCATTTATTGAAATTTAAAAAACAGGTGAGCTTTTTCGAACATTTTCGAGTGTACTCATAAAGTAGGATAAACTGACAGGATTTTCTTTTGCATCTAAATAAAACTTTTCCTGAACAAGCTGACCCATTTGTCAGTGATAGTATCACTGATCTGTACCTGTGTTTTGAATATGCCAAATTTCAACACGTAATTAATCGGGTTAAAATCGGTATCGGTGCTGTTGTGCTTGTGCAGTATGTGTATGTAATGTACATACAACATACAATGGTAGTCATCTCTTCTACACCTCATCATCATATGTCTTGAGGCCCGTTACAATTATCAAATTGAAAATATTTATTTCAATATAGCCCATTTAGAATTGTAACAGAAGTCACCAACAATTTAAATCTTCGAAATACAAAATTAGGAAAAGGTGAGTTGGGCACAGGATTACGTCGTACCATGGCGTTGTTCACTGACAGTCGTGTTCACAAAAGTTATTGTGTGACATATACACAGCTTCTCGAAAATATTATAAAGCATTTGTATGATTATTTGTCTAATAGTATCACCGAAAAAAATTCGATTCTCACCACAAAAATAACCAAGTTTCCTAAAACATAATTCACTGAAATGTAATCTCTGCATATTCCAGACCAACCTATCTAAGTACTTAGCATTATCTTTGCTAAAACAAAATTTACTAGCGTTGTAGACGTTTTGCGATGAAATTAAATTATTATCAACTAAGTTTATTTGCGGTGAAACTAAATTATGGCCTACTTAGCTCTTTGTGATGAAATTAATTAAGTGCTATTGTGAACGAAGTCATTAAATATTGTGCAGAAAGTGAGTTATGAATGATCAAAAGAAATTTTTCTGTAGATGAGAATCATATATTTACAATGATTTGAGTTGAGTTGAGATTGAGACTAATACTAAGAAATTTTAGAATACACTGAAATCTCGATTCTGATTTTGTATGTAGTAGGGTTTTGCTATCTCCTGACCTTACCCATTCGTATTATAAACGTAACCTATTTGCATGTCCTTCAGGAATTGGCAAATATTGTAAGCAAGCGACTACAAATAGAATAAATTATTTTCGGTAGACCCAAATTTCACGAATAAATTCTTAGTTAAGCAAAACATGTTCCATGTGTGCTTTGACGGTTTGACTGTTTCTGTTAAGGTATACGATCATGTTGTTTGTTCGAGTAGCGAGTAGCAGTAGTCGACATTTCCTTGGCCCTCTTGAAACCTTGAAACATGTTTTTTTCCTAAAGTCCTAAATCCCGAATCTGAGTAGGAACTGAGGGTTCTGAACTGTGATACTTTGTGATTCGTGGCTTTATCCCTGAATTTAATTTAAAGAGAAATGCAAGACAAGATGATGGGAAGAGCCCAGAAGGGACGACACAGTGGAATGAAACCGAGGCCTGAATGCAATAGATGGAAAGCGAGACGAGACCACAAGCTGTCTGAAATAGTATTCCCACTTCCTCACTCTCGTACGAAATGCAGTAACGTACCGTAGAATCTGTAGTAGTAAGACACATAGGCCGAGATGTGCCAAAACTTCAAGCCTCGTTCTCTCGTAATTTATCCGTAGCATATCTTCGTGACAACTCTAAACTGTTTGAACTGCTTAATTAGGCGACAAAAGACAGTTCCAATCTCCCAGAGCTCAGCCACCACTGTTGTGCCTTGTGCCACTACTCCCCGCCTCACCTAGACTTTTCCAGACCATTGCCACAAAAAAAAAGAGTTATTTTTGTTTTATTAGTCCTCGACTCGAGTTTTCTGTTAAAAAGACACTTGAAGTAATCTATGATATTCTACACAAGGAGAGAGATGGGGAGAACTCTGCTTTCCCAAGTCCATACCTCTATTTATATTTCCACAAGTCCCGAAAAATCCGTCTTTCCAGGTCTTCGATGACACTCAATATTTATTGGGATGCAAAATACATGTATGAAAGCTTTAGTAGTCTGGCCAAGGAGTAAATGTAACCCATGAGATCCATGAACTCCTCGACCGTTCTACGTAAGTAATGCAGTACCAGATTCGATAGACTCTGCTGCAGTTTGAATTCAGTTAATTCAAGAGATTGTAGCATGAAGTCAGACGAGCTTGATTAATGAATAAAATGCTTTGAATAAACGAGTTTCGTTTCTCAAACATGCATTTTTTACGAATTCATTTTCTGCATCATGTTGACAGTCTGTGAAAACCTGCAGTTTGAAAGTGCAACACTTCCGCTTCTCATTTTACGACTAGTATCAGAAGAATCATGCCTAAGCTGTATACGAATCCTGATGAGAATGCAATATTAACAGGTCATGTGCTACTTTTTGGCTCGCCTTCTTATTTGAGGGATGAGCAAAATTACAATAAATCATTTTAAAAATTAATTAGCAATTAGCTAAACTTCATTTTGAAAATTACGAAATGAAGGTCATTCTTTTGCACTTAATCACTTATGATTATGATGCTAAACTAGTAATTTTAAAAGCATAAGTAGACAAGCATTCAACCTTTTTAAAATCAAAATTCAAAGTCAAATGGATTTTCAAAATAAAAAACCAAATTCTTAAAATCAAAATCGCTTGATGTTTAAAATCATGATTTCAAAATTATTAATCTTTATAATCAAGTAATTTAACCCTGCCCTGGATATCCAGAACTTGAATACGGCGATTGCACGCGTAAAACTGGAAATCGAACCGCAAATGCTATTTCGGCCAAATTTGTTGTTTTAGACAACTTCATAAGTCTGAATTTTCTACCATTCTCCTTAAGAATACTAGTATATCGCAATAACGGAGTAGAAGTATAGCTTAGGCTAATTTAGATTGCCACCCACCACTCACCCACTTACATCCTAGAAAATTTTCTGCCTTAAAAGCCATATTGATGTTTTTAAAGAAGACACTTATTGATTTATTTCATTCGCGTTTGTCAATCAATTTTATTTTCGACAAATAAACTAAATAAACCATACTTAAACCCTTTGGAATTATGAAGAGGCAGAGGAACCGAAGAAGGCACCTGACAATAATCGAATGAAATGCGGTGAACGAAAGCAACTGTGGCCTATCCGTCCTAGCCCTTTAAATTCACTTCCGCTACTCATCAAATTAAAGGATATTGTCCACAGTATTGAGCAGGGAATAATATTAACCGTCTTTGACACGAGCTAGAAGCCAGATGCCAAATCCTGTGAAGCATAAGCATAAGGAAAAGAGGAAGTATTTTTTTTCCTGTGCCAGAGCAAGTCTAATTAAGAAGCAATAAGGTTCCTTCAGTGAGTAAACAGTAAACACATTTCATAAGGCTCCTTCAAAAAGGAAGGGACAGACACGATACACGATTATTATTATTACCATTATTATTACGAAGTGCTCAGGAATTCTCGGGAAAGTCGTGTCCTTAAAGGGTCTTTTGAGGGGAAGTCATGTCGTCATCAAGCCATAAGTAGGATTAGGCTTTCTGAAATTTTATTTTATAAAATTATATAATTATATTTTTGTGCGCGGCTGAATTCCTGTCAAAGTGCAATTCTCCTTCGATCACGATTCGGAGGGTTAAAATTTAGACATTTTTAAATGCATATTTGTTTTTGTATATTTCAGGTTTTGAGTGCATATTTTGAAGATTTTGGAATTTCAAAGAGTATTTTACATATCTTAGAGTTTTTGAATTTTATTGCATATGGTGCATATTTTGGAGCTTTGAAAATTTCAAGCATATTTTGCATATTATGGAGCTTTGAAAATTTCAAGCATATTTTGCATATTTTGGAGCTTTGAAAATTTCAAGCATATTTTGCATATTATGGAACTTTGAAAATTTAAAGCATATTTTGCATATTTTGGAGCTTTGAAAATTTAAAGCAAATTTTGCATATTTTGGAGCTTTGTAAACTTAAAATTTTGCATATATTGGAGCTTCGAAAATTTAAAGTATATTTTGCATATTTTGGAACTTTGAAAACGTAAAATATATTTTGCATATTTTGGAACTTTGAAAACATTTTGCATATTTTGGAGCTTTGAAAATATAAAGAATATTTTGCATATTTTCGAGATTTACAATTCTGGTAAATTTTTCTTTTAAATATTTAGAAGTTTTGCAATTTTAATGCACATTTTTGAGTTTTCAATTTTCGTGGACTCAAATTTTGGAGTTTTGCAATTATGGTGCATATTTAAGCACTCTTACGTAGAACCGATTGATTCTCCTAAAATATGAGTACCACAAGAAATTACCATATTCATTCAATAAAGTAATGCAGAAAACCATATTAAAATCTGGTTTCGTCCGTTGAAAGTATTTTCTTTTGTATCAAGAAGAACTGAGTCAAAATTAAGCCCTTGTTCATCCATACAAACAATTGTAATTCAGTACTTGGTGGTGGAAGACATGCATAGCACAGGTTAAATTGCATACATGGGCTAGTTGCATGTTGATTGTTGATATGGGAACGAAGCTACTCCTATCTATCCTGACTTGATGTCATAAACTACTGTGTCCGGAAAAGGGGGAAAGGCAGCAAAGAAGATTTCCGTGAAATACCGGCAAGGTGTTTTCCCACTCAATCCGTACATCCGACTCCGAGTCAACACACAACTTGGTCCTTGTTGGCTTAGGATTGGAAGCGTCATTTGAAGCTTGCATGAGAGATGGAGAAACAGTAACAATACCAATACCCTAAGCCGCGGCACTAAAGAAATTCGGAAATTCTTCAGAAAATTCTGAAAGTAGTACTTTTATAATTCATACAAAGTGAGTTGATGATTGTTCCCCTTTTTGAAAATATCATGTTCAGAATATGTGAACAAAACCATCTTGACATTAAATTCTATTGATGTTAATTCTCATGTAAGCACTGTCTGAATCATTGTTGATTTTTAGACTCATCTTAAATAATATATTTCTATTTTTATAAAGAAATATTTCAAAAATTAACTTTACGTCCATATAGATCACTCTTAGAGCCAACAAAGATACCATCAAGGAAGACCCAATACCACTGTACAGCGAAGGCAGTGAATTTTTAACTCATTGTCGTCCATGACAACGCGTTGTAACTTTTTGAAATTTAGAATCAATTTCAAAATCTGAAAAATATTCACACACCAAAGCTCCTTCCATAAGCTGTTGATTCAAAGTATCTCGAATCCATAAGGTGTTTTATCTTGATCGAATTTCAGGAGAAACGTTTTAAAAAGGGACTGTAAAAAATTGTTTCTCAAAATTTGCTTTTAGAAATTTTGACTAACGCCATTTGTCTGCAAATGCCTCTGAGTTATGCCGGAATCACTATTTGAAACCCAGAAGTAGTTTGTCATGAACAGTATTTCAAAGGAACGATTTGCATAAATACCATCACATCTAAAAATTGAATGTCGAAAAGCGGCTTTTCAGCCTTGTGGGAGGAAGAATGCAGTGTATTGCAAGTACAATGTTCCGAATTGTTACTTTGAGCATAAACCCTTTAAACTGTAACTCAGAACAGAATGGTAATGGAATTAAAGACAGAGACTAACCCTAATGCACCTTGCCTTCAATGCCCTTTCAGGCTGCAGCCTTTCATCTAATCGGAATTTGTCTCGCTTCAAAGAGCATACATCACCTGGAGTCCGCCCGCATAGCGGCTTTATGGATACCTACTGAATATCTTATAAAGAACCCATCCTTTTGTGCAGGTCTATATGCACCACAAATTACAAGTAAGCGGATATTACTCTCAAAACTCTTCCTTTTCGTTGGCTCGTGCCTTTATCAAGTGACCCATCACTTCCGCATTTCTTCCGTTGCCCATAAGTCTCATCTGCTTAACCAAAACACGACCTTCCTCTTTCAATGAGAATTGACAACACACAATCTGCCTCTTCACGCTAGTTGGATGTTCGGATACCATATACTCAGCTCCACATACATGGTACATGTCACCTGCAACAAAAATGAATGAAAGGAATTACAGGCGATTCCTGTAGGAAATTAGGTATCAAAGCCCAAGCCCACGCTGCGTGCATTTGATTACAATCTAATTCTTGTTCCTGTTGCAGGCGATTAGTCCAGGTCCAGATTGAATTGTACATTTCTTTGGTATTGACGAACCCTTCAAAAGCATATTTCAACGAAAATCAAGCAAGCGTCACTTGAGATGAGAAAATGCCTTGAAATAACTTAGTGTTAAATTTTTTTCAGAATCAAACTTACCGATTCTATAACCCGTTTAATAATGCAAATTCACAACTCCGTTGTGACAAAAGGAAACTAGTAGAATATATTTTGTATACATCATTTACAGATGTTAGAGATTAATATTCCAAGCGCTTATTAGTAGAAGGTTAAATACCTTACAGTAAAATATCCAAGTAACCCGTTCCGGGTGGTAAAACTTAAGCTACGTCATTTGAAAATGGTGATGATGAAAAATATAAATGAGACAGAAGCCAATATTTATGAAGCTAAGGTCATCAGGCCTCACCATTGAAGTCACAGGAAACGGCTGGGAACCTATTCTAAAAACTTGAAACTGAGCAGAAAGATGAGGAGCCTGGAAGCTTTATTTTATGTACGAAGTCCATGCATTCACAGTAGTAGCATTGAGGCGTCGGCTATAAATTCGGTTTTTAGCGCTGCCATTGTGTACAGCGAACAGGAAGATTTTTTAACTTGAGCACATAATCGCTCCGAAGAAGAACCGGTAACTCCCCAAGGAACAAGAACCATCCGACCAATAATGATGTGTGAGAGGTAGGCAGATTATAAAGGCATCTGTTTTCTCTGAATATAACTCCAACTTTAAGGTTTATGTCAGTCCTGTTGAAACTATCCTTTACTTCTTCTATTTTTGTCACGCACAGAAGTTTGCACTACCTACATATATAGTAAACTGAGCAAACTCCTAAAATTCAAATCACCCATTCTCCTTTCTCACGCCTTCGGAACGAGTTTCCAAAATAAAAAAACTTTACTTTTATGCAATAAGTCAAGAAAAAAGTAGAATAAACAGTAAATAAATGTGTCATCGTAGGAAAAAGCAAGGGGAAATCTCCGTTTTTATTAGTTTTCACTATTTCTGTTTTCTTAGTTCTTTTTCTCTACAAAAATCACAACCAGACAGCCATGAATCTTAATTCGAAGAGATGAAATAATGCTGAGCTAAAATAGGTTCTATTCGTTAACAAGTCCAAATCCAATGTGACTTTACTTTCGTTTTATATCATTGACGTCAAGCGAGCCAGCCCAGCACGACATGACCTTTAGTGCCTCGTAAAAATATGAAATCTGCCGTTGAGCAATAAACAGGGTGCGGGTGGATTGGATTTGGATGGCGTGACTAATGGAGTGTGGAGCGGATGTGTGATGCCAAATAATATTGGACAATCACCATTCCATCGGTGTCTATGTACCGTTTCAGGTTGTGTACAGGGGCCAATATTTTGTAAATAAAGATCCCTGATTTGAATGCTCTGATTAATTAAATTCAATTTGTAAATCTAGACAAAAATAGAATAATGACAAAATAAACTGTAAGAATCCGGAAATTAATTTAAAATTGACATCCCAAATGAATGAATTTCGGGATGAGTCTGGTCACTTATTACGGTCATTCCGTTTCACGATTCATTGAAACAGCAAAATCCCATTCAAGCTTTAAGTTTTGGAGATAAGTAAAATGATTTTAATATTTATTCTGAGCAGCACTGTGGATAGAATTTATTGGTCGTGGTTTGCGTGTTGAATTGAGCACGCGAGGAAGTTGTTCAGCTTCAGATTATTTTGTTTTCTTTTTTAAATGCCCATTGCTATCCTATTGTTTCTCTTGAACGCATTGCCGGTTACCGGTGGAAAAGCCGGTATGACATATGGCACACACGGGAAACAGAAGGAGTTCATATTCTTAGTTCCAAATTCCAGGTAGGTACTTCTGCCACTGTGCTACAGCATCATGTGGATTTGCGTATGTATAATGAAATGAAAGATAGAGTGCACGATTTAATATAAGAGGAGCATAGTAATGCTATTTATTCTATTAGCGGGATTTTATATTTGTATTGTTACGATTTACAACAGAAAAAATACAAATTTTGATTGCGATTTGGTAATAGAAACAATGATTCCCAATAGAAAAGTAAATGCTTAAACTAGATTTTCTTGCATGTTGTTTGGCAGTTGTGGTCCTCATCAAATCATGATTTAAAGACTCAAAAATGATTTTAGTTTTGCAATTTTGATTTTGATAAAATGGCTTTATTTTTTATCTTGATTTTGACGAATTTCGAAAATGTATGATTTTGGATTTACAATTTTTAAAGTAAGTTTTAAGTAATAACTTAAAATTTAAATTTTCAAAATTTAAAATATTAAGAAAATATATTGGTGATTTTGATTTATAGTTTAGGATTATGAAAATCGTGACTTTTGATTTTGTGATTTTGATCTCGTCAAAAAATGTGATAATAATTTTGATTTCGTAAGGAATGAATAGGTGGTTTTTGCTTACCAATGATTTTGTAGATCTTCATCTCGGAATTTTGCCTATCACAAATACAACATGAATAAAAAATGTGTCTTAAAAAGAGTTCCTGAAAGTTCCAAAAAAAGTTCCTGAGGAGATCGAGTGCTATCAAAAGCAGAAAACAAGTTTATAAGGAATTTTCTATTTTCCATAATTATATAGATTGATTTAAAAATTTGAAGTCATTACTCATTTTTTAATTCAGTAAATTTTGCTTGAAATTCAG